>JAPQRP010000014.1:6101325-6119646 GCA_037367295.1 Apogon hyalosoma
TTCGGTCCTTTTTTTTTTTTTTTTTTTTTTTTTTGGGTTATTGCATGACTGCACTTTTTCAGTCAGTCTGTTTGTCTCATTTACGGATGTAAATATATATATATATATATATATATATACACCACTCATTCCATTGCACAAGACATAACATCAGAGACTCAGGTATTAATATGCATGAATGTCTTCAATTACCTTTCCTCACTTTTAGAACAAATCCCCCTGAGTTCAGCTTTAGTCTCATTGGTTCCTTCATGGTATCTCCAAGTAACATCATGTTGAAAAGAAGATCTGTAACACACAACATAAATTGCCAAACATTTAGAAATACTGTTTGTCTTGGCAATTAATGTCTACACATTCCCCATAATCAGCCATTTTTGTCTGTTGCATGATTTATCTGTCATGCAAAAAGATCACACACACATTCACATCTACACCAATAATGTATTCCAAACAATGTAACATGTTTCATTCAGCGTCCCACCACGGGTCCCTCATCACGCCTCCTTTCTGCATTTTCTACTGCATGATATATGTGTAAGTGTGTGTGTGATGCTCTCAACCCCATAGATCTCCAGACCTGCTATCAAGGACAAATTGTCCATCAAGGTAAGATGCCTCCAAGTGGACCCCCTGGTAGAAGTAGCTCCTAACTCCTCCCACCCCTCCCATTACAGCATTTGGTTTGTCATCATTGTGGTGTCTGGACTCTCCCATACTAGCTTTCAAGGCTTAGTCGTCATGTCTGGTTCAGTGGACATAGAGGGCATCTGAAAGTGTAGACGTCCGTACATAAGCTGTGGATAACACAGGCGTACCCATAGGCAGCGCAGTGTGAGAACGCTTTGTTTATGACTTGCTGTTCATTAAACTCAATGTCTGTCTTTACTGCTTTGGCTTATATGCTCGTGATTTCACTCCACTGTCTATTCTCTCGTAATAAAGAGCATCAGCTGGGCATTTCTGACTTTTTTTGCAACACAGTAGCCAGTCTTGTTCCTTATGGGCTGTTTGGCCCATCATATTATTTCCCCTCTATCCTCCTATGATCCCAGTCATGTGTTATGTCACAGATGCAGTGCCTAACAAATGTCCCTCTACCTTTTCCTCTCTGCTCTACAGATTTATGTACGCGCTCAGTTTGAGTACGATCCATCAAAGGACGACCTCATCCCATGTAAAGAGGCGGGCATTCGCTTCCGGGTGGGAGACATCATTCAGATCATCTCTAAGGACGACCACAACTGGTGGCAGGGAAAGCTGGAGAATACCAAAAATGGCACTGCAGGCCTGATCCCCTCACCTGAGCTGCAGGAGTGGTGAGTGTTAGACCCGGAGCATGGAAACACATCCATTTTAGAGCTTAATTTGGCAGATGATCTAGTTTTTAGGGGTTGTATAGATCAGGTAAAAAAAAAAAAAAATAGCAGTTCTTTCCTACTGTTCTTTAAATTTGCTGTAAAAGGCCTGTTTTCAGGGTAATTACAGTATCCTATAGTGTTGCTTGTAGGTGTTGCGCTAACCTATGTGTTTGTAGCATCTCAGCTGGCTAGGCTAGTCATTTAGCAGCGCCACAGCATCTGTCTGCACTAAAGTGTATGGGTTTAGTCCACGTGAGCTTGTAGAGTGTAATGTGTTGTTATGCTGCTGGTGGAGGATTAATGTTGAAGAATTACTCTAAGTCTGTCAGCTGCGGGTCGGTTTCTGAACTCTGATTGCTGTGTCTCTGATTTACACAGATTCTTAAGAGTTATCTAAGTACAAAAATGTCTTTGATTGCTCATAAAGATCCAGTGGGGCAAATTACATTGCCACAGTCTCGGTAATCAATGGAAACAGTGCAGCCGTATGCACAGGAAAAATGTGGACTGAAGTACTTTATCAAGTCAATGTCAATATTGTACTAATGTTGATCCAAAATGTTGCAAAAATGCTGGGTTTCTAGTGAAATAACAATAACCAACACACAGTCAAAGCCCCCAGAAACAGATAAAATTAAAGGTATATTTGTAGTTTGGTTGTAACTCACTTACTTTTTTATAAAATGAGAAAATTATGATTCAGATTGTGAATTGTGATCAAACCTCAAGAGACTGTCATATGATTTCAAGGCCAACTTCACTGTCCATGTAAACAGTTGCATTAGAAGCGCTTGTTAAAGTGATGTGGGGTTGAAGAATTATTGTCCATTTAGCCTCATCTATAGATGATCAGTCACAGCCAAAGCTACAGCCAGAGCATTAATGCTGGTCCTTTCATTTATATGCATAACTAAAACTGTGCAGGCATGGCTCATACTCTTACTCACAGTCTTATTTTATTTGGAGTACAGTGATGTGTGCAAGTTCTGTGTTTGCGTCAGCTCTGCAGCATCGACTAAACAGAGGCCCAATAGACAAGTAAATATGTTTGTTGTTTTTCAGGCGTGTGGCCTGCATAGCGATGGAGAAAACCAAACAGGAGCAGCAGGCCAGTTGTACCTGGTTTGGCAAGAAAAAGAAACAGTACAAAGACAAATATCTGGCCAAGCACAATGCAGGTAAGCCAGAACACAAGGAAGCAGGGAAATGGACCATCGGCTTCCGCTAACACCTGATAGTGCTGTGAAAATGGATCAGGAACTTGTTTGACACAAACTGAAGAATGCATGAATAAATGAGAAGCACAAGCTGATTACCAGTGACGCTCTAGTATGATGTGTGTTACGGTGAGCAGGTAGACTGGGCGAATATCCTCTGTAATGTTCGGTGTGTCTAAGCTGCATGCCTGTTGCATTTTTCCCTCCGAGACCTTTCCTACTGCTGTTAAAATTTTGCCTTGATGTCTAGTGACTAACAGTGTTGCAATTAACAGCTTTTGACATTTGAGTTTTGTTCCTGTTTGGTGTATTTTTGTTCAATTGATCTTCTTTTATGGTGTCTGTTTTATTAACCCTTCCGCTCCCACCCTCTGTCCATATTTCATGCTGTCTCTTACCCAATGACATGGCTGCATGTAAGTAACTCCAGACAGCTGTTGTTCAGCTTCTGCATTTTTCTCCCTAAACTCTGCTTGTTTTTCTCCTTATGTTTCCTTGACTTCTGAGTGGCAGCCGTGTTGTTAAGAGCCGCTCTGTCTGGTTTGGCACCAGAATCTAATCCACTTTGGCAGAATACTAGTCATTTTAGCGTTGTTCAGCTTAGTTCTGTTTTGTTCTGACCAAGGTTAGTGTAAATAAGCAGGTTTTAATGCTTTCTCAGGGCACTTGACCTTGGTCAGGTCTTCTTGATGCTTGTTTGAACCGAGATGATTTACATTATGGTATCATTTGAATAATTCAGCTTTAAATATTAAAAACCATCTGATTGAAACTTGATTTGAGCCACAGAGAGAAAACGGTTAGAATTAACATGAACTTGTCCTCTCTGCTCTTCTGTTCAGTCCTAATGTATTTACTCACAGAGTTTGTGTTGATACTGTGTACACGCAGGAAAATCCGTTGAACCCTTATGAACGGTCACTTTCTGCTCAAATTTGTTTATTTAGAGAAAAGGGGATCACACTGATTGTTGAAGCCACAGATTTGCTTTCCGTTTCCACACAAAAACATTTTAGATCATTTTCAATCATTTTTTTTTGAAATTACAGAATATGTTTCTGATGATGTTTCCGGTCATGTTAATGCAAAAAGTAACATTCTTAAGGGTTCACAAACTTCCTTTCATTTTTTTTGGCTCTCTGTATTGAAAGTTTTCAACTCAAAAGCAAAAGTCATGTAGGTTATTAAACTGGGAACTCCTATTGTGAGATTTAGTTGTATTGTGCATTATTAATTGCTTTCAACTGTCATCACTTACCCATTGTAAATATTAATGTAAACATAGTAGACGATGTAGTGAACTAGCACCATCATTTTTGCACTCCACATTTGTGTCGGTTCTTGATAACTGGCTGAATCCATACTATTTAAGAGTATGCCATGAATGAACAAATGCAGCACTAACTACATGTTTCTCCCTCCTGCTGCAGTCTTTGACCAATTAGATCTGGTCACGTATGAAGAAGTCGTCAAGCTGCCATCATTCAAGAGGAAAACGCTGGTTTTACTTGGTGAGTAATGGCTGTAAAACTGGTTTGCATTTTTTTTCTTCCCTTTTTCTTTGACTGTATTAGACACGTTTGTGCCACTGTGGACTGAAAAGTAAAGTTGATTCATAAAAATGCAGTGTGAGTTTCCTTCCCCTTTGCATCAGCAGTAGTTTGATCTCTTTATTTCTGCTGTCTGCTTTTATTCAGGTGCACACGGAGTTGGTAGGAGGCACATCAAGAACACGCTCATCACCAAACATCCTGACCGCTTCGCCTACCCCATCCCTCGTAAGAAGACACTCACACTAACAAAACTCCACAGCTACAATTTAAAGCGTAAAGCAGCATTGGGGTAGAAAAATGGAACTTGTACATGCATATTAAGTTCTTGAAATGCATTCATTTTCTGAGCTGGTTTGTGCAAATCTGGCATTTGGTGGTGACAGAGCCTAAACAGAGTTGAAAAGGCTAATCGGAAACACACTGATGTGTTTCTGCTGCTCTGTTATAACCCATAAATACCCACTGCTAGTTTTGTGTTGGTTCCCAAATGAATCACTATCTATATTTAATGTTTCGTAAGTGATTTATCACCAATCATTGTAATATTATCCTCTGTATTTTGTGTTTTTTTTCAGTGAAAATGAAGTATTTCCCTGTATTTAATTTACTGATCATGTAGATGCCCATAAAAACTGAGATTAAAGCTGAGGGTTATTATGTCAGAAACAGAGAAAACTGATGGAAAAAGGTTACTTTTTCACGCAAAAGCATGTCTCCATCCACTGTCATTGATCGAACTCCATGGGTTTTACTGGTGAATCAATGTTGTAGAAGATGATGGTGTTTCCATGGTAACTACGGAGCCTCAAAACATCCAAATTGGTCATTTCTGATGACAAACTGCATTTTACACCAATTATTTACGTGTATTGATAGGTTTCGTGGAACAGAAATGATTAAACGTTTTACGTCAGTAGACGGATTTTGGATGCCAGTGACTGGGTCTTTGAGGGTTAAATAAGCTGCGTCCTTATTGTCACACAGTGCAAAAAATGCAAAAAAGCAATGATTGACTTCTATCTCATCTCCCTTTTCTTTCTCCTTCATTGTGTGTTCATCCATCTGCGTCTTTATCCAGACACGACTCGGCCTCCAAAGAAGGACGAGGAGAACGGAAAGAACTACTACTTTGTGTCTCACGACCAGATGATGCAGGACATCAGTAACAACGACTACCTGGAGTACGGCAGCCACGAGGACGCCATGTACGGAACCAGGCTGGAGACTATCAGGCAGATCCATGCTCAGGGCATGATCTCCATCCTTGATGTTGAGCCACAGGTAACAAAGGTGCCCAATTAGCTATACATTCATAATAAACACTCATAACTTGACCTTTTCTAGGAATGAGTGAATGGCGTTAACAGAAATGCATTCGCAGCACAAGTGAGTGTGTTGGGCTGCTGGTAATCATTAAATGTCCCTGTTCCTCCAGGCTCTAAAGATCCTCAGGACAGCTGAGTTTGCTCCTTATGTCGTCTTCATCGCAGCCCCGACCATCACCCCGGGCATGACTGAGGTAAACGCAAAGCTTTTCTCACACTTTGAAGCCCACTCCTGCTTTATATGCACGCACTAACTCATTCCATTCACTCCTAAGGCACTTTCACACTGACCTAACAGAATTTTGACAGTAAAGTTAGCGTAGGGGATGTTTTCCTGGAGCGTTTTTTTACTATATTGCTTAAAACCCCATTCACACCCGGATTGCAACCAATTAATTAAATGCTCTAACACAAAAATAAAACTGTTTAGTCACCTGTGGAATGGACAGGGCTGAAAAAAAAAACACCATCCAATCATTTTAACTGACCCATCGGAATGATTGAGTGATATGTCTATCAAATTCAACTGCCATTTGTCCCTCCCCCCTCTGCGCGTACCGCTCTTCGTGCATGAATCGCATGTTCTCAGAGGCTTAGAGCACTGGTACAGGAAGCAGAGCCTGAGCTTGGCTAGCTATATTAGCTAGCATACTAAATTAAAATACAGTAGACACTTGTACGTTAAGAACATTATGGCCGAAAAGGTGCCAACAATGGGTCGAAAACGAAAAACTGTGTTTTAGAAGGCTACTGCCAAGAAAAAGGCTGCTATGCTAGTAATGCTGTAGCAATTTTTTACCGGGCTAATGCTGCGTTTCATGGGGACGTGGATATTTCCTGAAATGACTCTGTGTTTACGGAGCACTTTTTTAAAAAAACGACAAAGAAAAAGATTGGATAAGAAAAGCAGCGGTTTTGTGTGGGCATGGCCTGCCTGAGCACAAGGAATTGCGGTAGCTAGCATGTAAACAAAGCAGCAGACTTTAGTGGGCTGCTAGCCTGACATCAGTCTTACTGCAATCAGCTGTTCCTACTATCCTGAGATTACTTAGAACACGTATCAAAATAACAAGTGAAAAGTCCAACTTCTAATCTAATATACTGATAAATAGAACTTGAAATAATCATCATATTTGTTGTTTAGGTTCATTATGATGTTAGGGATTTTCTTACCTGTGAATGAGCCACGAGAAAAAGTTAGCGCAGGTTAGCGAATTGGTGCCGCACAGCGTTCGTGAACTCTCAGGAACAAGCATTGCGCGTTTCAGTACTCTGGAGGCGTGGCTTCAGGTGGAAGTCTGAAGAAAGGGGTTTGGACTTTTGATCTGTGTATTTTCTAAATGTAGCTGGCTCCAACAGTTTTTCCAGGATCTCCTACCCTGCCTTTAAGTACAACCCAAATATGTCACAGTCTTTTCCTGGTAAATACTATCTGTGGAAGTGTAAAAACACAACAGAGAGAGAAGAGACAAAACCAGTGTGAAAATGGCCTTTTTTTTTTCTTTTTCATTGTTTCTCACTGCACGCTCCCTGTTTGCTTTAAGCATGTTTGTATTTTCTTTGGCATGCGTAATTTCATTTGCGCTGAAGGTTCCAAAGTGGTGCAGAAAACTACCTGTAAGTACCGACTGAACGCTGTGTTCCGATGTTGTAGAAAGGCATGTGTAGCCGTTTGTGTGGTGCGAGTAGTTGTTAGCTCTTTGATTTCTTGTAAATCCTCTAATCCCCCCATTAATCCTCCTAATTGTGGTCTTTCACAGTGGGTGCATCTTCTTTTGTGTTGCTACTTCACGCTCTCTCTTAGTTTTTGCCCTTTTCCTCTGTGTTTAATTTTATTTGGTTTCATACGATTGCAAATGATGGCGATATTGGGGTTTTGTTATCGATTATTCAGGCTTACATTGAAGAGATTTTAAAGAAAAGGAGCTCTGTTAAAGGTTCGGTGTGTCATCTTTAGTGGGAAAGTTTCAGTGAAGTAAGCGAATCGGTTTGTTCTGTGCTTTTTAGTTGGAAATAAGACACCTGTTTTGACGTTCCTGAAGGAGATCTGTCAGCACTGGGAGCACTTATGTTCAGGCAGAATAGCTTTAACGGTAGTGCAGCTGGAGTTTTGTTCATAAAAACATTCTTTTTTTGCATCAGCACCAACGGGTACTTCCCAGTTCAACAAACTTCAAAATAAAAGCACTTAAGTAAAAGTCTTTTCTCGGAATAATTATCAGGTTTGTCATGATTCTCTGTTACTGTTAACAATCTACTGAATTATCTATAATAAAGTATATCGTCACCTTTGGGCAGAAACCTTGTAAGTCCATTTTTGGTTGTTTTTTTTTTTTTTTTTTTTTTTTTTTTTTTTTTTTTTTTTTTAATGTCTAGAGAAATTTCAATTTATTCACTTTTTTTTATAGATAGTTTGTAAATATAACCATTTTCAAACTGTAATATTACTTATTTTCACTAAAACAAAGAGAAAAATTAGGAATTGTCATTATTTATAAGTTATTATGCTATTCTTATTATTACAGGTGGGTCTTGAGCCAGACAATTCTATTGGTCAGTCTTCACATATTTAACCAATGAAAAGTGTTGAAAACAGCTTGTGACTACATCTCTTAACTCCATTCATTTATTTAGAATATACATGGGTTTTCCAGTTCGCTGACAGATAACTGTTTTGGACATAAGAGGTTTCTGCCCAACATTGACAATATGATGTAATTTCTTAATTTAAACTTAAACCATCATGAATTGCCTGTTTCTCTCGGTCTGGGTTGTAAAGGGTCTTTGTCACAGAAGAGACTGGTCATTGCAAATAAAGGAAAATATGAGTTTTGGACTCATTTTTAGTTTTCAGGTAATATTATGAAAATAGTTCAACTGAAAAAGACCTTTTTTTTTTTTTTTTTAAACAAACGGCAGTGGTTCTCCACTCATTTCAGCAAGAGACTCATATGTTCCCATTTGCATTAAATCTTCATGGACTTCAGAGAATTCAAACCCAGGCAAAATATACACATTTCTCCTCTTTACAAATACTCTGGGCATTTATTCATTCATTCATTCCCAGCTATAAATGGGTGAAGGTGGGGTTCATCCTGGAAAGGGCTGACACATACAGACAAACAATCATACATTCTCATATTCACACCTACAAACAATAGATTTAGCATTTAAATGACTGTTTTAACCACTCTTTACAACTCTTTCAGCACAAATTTCTGTCTCACTTTTGGCTCATGACCCACAGCATAATAATAATAATAATAGCATAATAACTTATAAATAATGACAACTCCAAATTTTTCTCTTTGTTTTAGCGAAAATAAGTAATATTACAGTTTGAAAATGGTTATATTTACAAACTGTCCGTAACAAAAAATGCGAATAAATTGAAATAAATTGAATTTTAACAATATTTTAAACATCTTATATTCATATATTTACATTACAACTTACAGATGACAGTGGCTCTACAAAGGCACAAAACATTTAGTAACCGACATCTGGAACTGAAAAATATAGCATTTGACTGTATGATCAAAACAACTTGTCAGTGCTCAGCGACTCTAAATTTTGGACTTTGCAAATTCATCCCAAGGGCCAGATTGAAACCTTTATCGGGCCGGTTTTGGCCCACGGGCCAAATGTTTCACACCCCTGCTGTAGATTAAATTGGCTCATTATAAGATGCTAACGCTGTTTATTTTCTGGTGATTATTCTCAAATGAAAACAGTTTTCTGAATCTTACAGTCCATTTGCATCCCACTAAATCTTCCACACTGAACCTTTAAATGAATAAAATGCAGTTATGGAATCCCAAATATCCAGAAGGTACGATGCGGTCATTTTTTGACGTCATTTTAAATTTGCCTGTCAGGATGACTCCCTGCAGCGACTCCAGAAGGAATCGGAGATGCTGCAGACCACTTACGCCCACTACTTCGACCAGACCATCATCAACAACGAGATCGACGACACCATCCGCCTGCTGGAGGAGGCCGTGGACCTGGTGTCCACCACCGCCCAGTGGGTCCCCGTCTCCTGGGTCTACTGACACACACTCCAACGGCACTGTAGTTCATTCAACGCGAACAATCCATCACCTCTGATCCAACGTGGATGCTAAACTCTGAATCAGAACCCCCTCGAATCGCACCGCTCGCACCAGAACCACAAATTTCTGTAGATAAACTGTTGTAGAAAAGGGGAAAAACGAAGAAACTAATGACTCTGACGACAGAGACTTCGACCTGCCCCTCTTTTTCTCAACAGCCTCAAAGGCATATTCCTGTGTACATATATACATATATATATAAATATATATATAAATGATACAAAATGAAGTGAATATGGTTCTGTCCTTATGTAGTTAAAGGGTGGGGAACAGAGGGGCAGTGTGGTAGATATTTTGTACTTCTTTGTTTTTTTAAATTGATGGATGGGTGGTAATATTGGAAAGGCAATAGTGAGCATGACCATAAAGCAGTCTTATGTGGGTGCCTGTGTGTGTGTAGACCTGTTCAGGCACTTGTTGTGGTACTCTGTGTCCCCCTCACCCCGCCATCCTCTAATCTCCTCGGCCCCTGTGACAAACAAGCCGAACTTTGAAGCACATTTGAAGCTGCTACAGTGGCGACAAGTAACTCCCTCAGCTCCAAAAAAAAGAGAAAAAAAAAAACAAAAAAAAACAAAGCAAGTTTGAGCGAAGCAAAAAGCACAGGAAACTTAGCAGTTTCGTGTCCCCTCATCTTTCCCTCCCAAATGCCCCGTATTTATTTGTTTTTGTTTTTTTTTTCACCTCTGTGTCTGTTGAAGGAGCGCGCAGCATCATCGCTGTGCTGCTGCTGGATCCTGTGGTACTTCCTTTCCCGTTTTCCTTTCCCTCCCCGACGGTCTTTGTTTACATCTCAGTTTTTGCACAAAAATGGACAACGAAGACGACGACGTGCACTGCATCCGGTCATCTCAGTTTTCAGTCTGTCTTGCCTTCCTTCTCTCTGGCTGTCTCTCCCTCTCTGTACATGAAATCAGCGGGGGGAAGGACAAAAAAAAAAAAAAAAAAAAAAGCTCTGAAAAGCACTGACATCCACTGCTAAACATGGCTCCTGGACGGAAAGAAGGAAAAATAAACAAACTGCCTTATCGGAGCCTTATCGGGGGAAGGAATCGCTAACACCTATGCACACCCCTGGTTCCTTCCGGGCAGACGCGACAGCCATTTTCTTCTTTCCTCATACAGATAGCGAGTCGTGATTGTTAAAAATAATGTTTGTAGGACGAGGGCGGGGGGGTGTCATGTAGGTGGGATAAAGCTAATCGTAGAGCCACTGTTTTGGAGCTGTTAACTGTTGTCTTTAAAAATATAAGGAGTATTCTTGTTTTGAGGGCGAGAAAAATAACTAAATTTTGTGTGTAAATGTTTCAATGGTGCGTACGTCATACGAGTGAATTTACCAAGAGCCAGTGTATATTAACCCTTAAAAGAAGCTCAGTATGTGACATAATCTCTTCACGCTTTGCCAGAAGTGTCCGACGCTGCCCCACCTTCAGTTAAAAAAGAAAAAGAAGACGAAGAAAAATGAAAGACGTGATTTAAGAGTATTTTTTCCACTGCTGGGTGCGGCAGCCGTCGCAACACTTCAAGTGAAGTGTCTTCATTTCAAGTCCTGTGTAAATTACCTCTGCAAATGACAAAAGCAGCTCTTCTGTATGAAATGTTGGTTTTTTTCTTTGTTTTTGTTATTTCATTTTTAAAAAAAAAATATATTTCCTTTTACGTGTTTAAAGTAAACGGCCTTGTTGTCCTTTTCATCCCAGATGTGTGTGGTGGGCGTGCGAATGCAAATCTGAGAGTTTATCAAAACAAACCACTTGTTTTAAAAGTGAGGATTAACACACTTCAATTCTCGATGATCCCTTTTTAATGAGACACAAACATGGCCGTGTAAATCTATATTCAATGTCACGCCTGCGAGAACAATATAATGAAGGTCTACATAAAATGCGTTCGTCTCATAAATAATGCACAATTGCATAGTTGACCGAAGCTTCAGTTTGTTTGTAAAGCACCTGTTTTTAAGAAGTCATCCTGCAAACGAAGGCACATTTTTTTCTGTCTGTTGCTTTGAAGGACATAGATTCAAGGTAAACCAAGCGTCTGGGCTTTAAAGAAGGCGTTTCTTTGCTTTATATCATAGAAAATCTACACAGAGAAATTCAGTCATTGAGAGGTGAAGTTAATTAAGAAGGCAAGGTCTCTGAGAAGAAATGGATTTAGAAGCACAATATGGAATTATTAAACTTCCGCTATGGAAACGCTAATAAGATGATCTGCCTCATTCAGAGTTGAATGGTTGATGTATGTGTTTGGTTTTGTTTTCTTTTTCTTTCTGTATGATCCACAGAATACTAATTATTCTATTTTTCAATAACTGAAATCAGCAGATGGGTTTGGTCTTCAAGGACGTGTTAAGCCAGTTTCTCTGAATGCAAGGATGTCAAGCATAAGGCCCGAGGGCCAAAACCGGCCCTCTAAAGGTTCCAGTCCGGCCCGGGGGATGAATTTGCCAAGTGCAAAAATTACTCTGAAGATATTACCAGTCAAGGGTGTCAAACTCAAACATTTTAACAATGTTCTGCCTGTTATTTTAGTAGTAGTTTATTCAATCATTAATTACTTTAAACAACAAACAAAAACAACATATTCATTGTTCCGTATACAATGCGACTGAAAGGGTTTAGGCTGAAGTAAAACTTATTTTGCCGAACCCTATTTACATTTGATATAATGTTTCCACAAGAAAACAAACAAAATTCCAATGCAATCATTGCTAAATATACAACAGAAGAGAACACATATTTGATTTTAATTCAGGTAAATCATGTCCTTATCTCAACTACCAGTAATGATCCTAGTCTTTTGAACAAGTAATTTCTTTAGTTTATCCTGAACTCTAAGCTATATTCAATGTTTATTCAATGTTTTGTGCCTTTTTAGATTCAATACGACCTTTAAGTTGTACTGCACATGTGTAAATGATAAGTAGATGCATAATGTTGTTAAAATTGGGGTTATTTTTCTGAAGAAGTTTCAGGCTTTTCGCATTTTTTGTGAAAGGATAGTTTGTAAGTATAAATGTTTTTATAGTTTAATTGGACAGTTTTGCACTAAAACCAGGGCTCCCACGGAGTTTTAAAGTCTTCAATTTACAGATCTGCATTTAATACCTTTAAAAAGGTATTAAATTTGATATGATAGGTCTGAAGTTACGTTGCCATACACTTGTTGGCTGTATTGTTTTTAAATGTGTCTGTTAAATGTCCGAACTGCAAAGAAAGTAACGTTAGTCGACTCAGCTCCAACCCGACATTTTGTACTGAAATTAGGAACCGATTATCGCTAACTTGTGAGAAATGTTCCAAGTAGTCTTAAAAAGTCTTAACTGTGGGAACCCTGTAAATGAAAAAGGACATTTGGATTTGTCATTATTTATTTATTGTACTGGTCCGGCCCACTTGACATCAAAAAGTGCTGAATGTGGAACCTGAACTAATCTGAGTTTGCAACCCCTGGTCTAATGCTGCCTTCAAGCGCTGTCAGGAAGACGATTTTTTTTTCCACTTGTGAATTGGAAATTACCAGTGCGTTCAGGTTGTGTTCAAGTGTTTTTGTTGTCGTAGTGAAATGAAGAATGGTTGACCAAATTTATCGTACCCTGCTACTTGGATAAAACACTTTTGGACGTGTTAATTCACCTGCGACAGCATTTTACACATATATACACTAACGTATAGAGACAAACAACCAACCACTGTCACATTCACACCAATGGGTAATTTAGTTCAACCTATTAAACCTATTAATGCATGTTTTTGGAAGGTGGAGAGAACACACGCACACACAGAACATGCAAACTCCGCTTTATTTATTTTTTTGTAAATTTTTTTTGCAAATTGTATATATTATAAATATGCCAAATCATCAGCTAACAGCAGCAGAACATTAATACAAGCAGCGTTTATCATTTGCGATTAATCCCTCGTTGCTCTCCGCCATGTCGTAAAGGTCAACGGTTATTTTCACCTCGGCATCTCGTGTTCCCCGGCGGAAAATACGACACGAGGGTGCGTTCAAGTGCAGTTTTAGAGTTTGTAAGTTTACCATAATTCCCATAGCACATGGAGGCAGCGTCTTAAAGAAATGGTAACATTCTGTATGTAACCCTTCATAGGGCGCTCGTGGAAAACCTTAGAGGACATAAAAAGACTTGATTTTGTGAAAAGTTTTTATTGCTTATGTAGAAAATTAAGTCAGTGAAGTTACCATATTTGGTTCCTTAACTGTAAGTGGCAAAAAAAAATAAAAATACAAGAAGTGAATATTACAAAAAATACAGGAAAAAGATGTAACGTGAAAGGAACATGTATTTTCTAACATCAGCCCAACATAAGTGCAGATCCAGACACCTGTCAACATATAGTCACGGAAAAAATGATTAGACCACCCCTTGTTTTCTTTCTTTTCAATTTCTCGTTTATTTTAATGCCTGGTCCAACTAAAGGTCCATTTGTTTGGACAAATATAATGATACGTTTTCTTGATTAAAAACCCAAATCACTTCAGTTCTTCCATCATTGTACTGACAAAAACAGTGCTTTTATTCATTCCATGTTTTCTTTTCTGTCTGTTTTAGTCACATGATCCACACAGGAGTTAGGACTGGATTGCATAACCATTGTTTTTTGATGACTTTTGATGGTCTAATCATTTTTTCCGCGACTACTTTGTGTTCTACTTTGTTCCTAGTTAGACGTCATCATTTCTGACAGGCTGAAATGTTTTCACTGTCGAGATTTTTTTTTTTTTTTTTGTCAACGACTTTTTCACCCTTTAAGAAATTCTTCAGAGAGACCGTTGTTTTTGATGATCTAATAATTTTTTCCGTGACTGTACACTTTTATCTCTTTGAACATCATTCCTTACATTAGTACCATTACTTCCTGGTACCAAACAAAGCAGGTCCACTCACTGTTCACACATAGGTGGACCTTCCAGACCCTGTAGACCACATTGGACCTGAGATTGTTGCCTCACTGTCCTCACTGGAACTGTCTTGTAATGTTTGCAAGAAATGACCAAAAATAGCCTCTTGCCTGATAAAGGGTTAAAGCATGGTGAAAAAAAAAAAAACAAACCCAAAACGGTCCCATCGGTCTCATGGGACGACCTGAGCTGACGGAAAGGCTGTGTTTAACGGAGCGGGTGTGTGTGTGTTCAGACGTCAGCTGTTCTCAGGCCCTCAGTTGTTGTTGTTGTTGTTTATTTCCTGCCTTCGTCGTGTGTTCGCAGAGACGACCGTGCAACCACACCACTCGCTGCCTTCCCTCTTTGCTCTTACGAATCGGTTGTTTTAGGCTGAGAAAGCACCAAATCCTGCCAGATGACGACAGTTCAGTGCCGGCTTGATTTACTGGATATCGGAGGCCTTTTTTCTTTGCTTGGAAACTGCCCGAGCTACTGTAATAATACCTGCGCAAAGGCTGGAGCGGCTTAACAAGAGCTTTTAGATGAAATACAAGCTCGGTAGTTTATCACAGCCTTCACTCCCGACACCGCAGAACACTTAATTCAAGAATTCAGGCTGCGCTGTGGCGAAACATCGAATAAAACGGATGCATTTTGGGACGATAATCAATCTGCATCCCATCGAGACAAAAGAAACCAGTCACTTATGTACGATACAGGCTTTATTCATCTACAGAACCAACGAGAGTCCAGTTAGTTTGGATGCATCTGGAGCAGTAATGTGCATCCAAACACACATACGAGTAAAACCTTGAACCAATGACCTCGGTTACATTTATACTTTTAACTGCATCAGGTTTTCACAATGTACAAAAGTAGGTATTTGAAGAAAAGCATCCGCAGAATGACATCATGCCTAAACTACAGGTCGGATTCATTTAACTTTTTATATGTTTCTTTGGATAATGTCTACAAAGTTGACAGCTTTGCGAATTTTTGACGATTTTTTAAAAATATTCAGAATTTGCCTTTACTTATTATAATGAGCCACATTTTGAGTATTTTGATTTTTAGTTACCTTGAAGGGTCAAAGTCAAGGTCACCATTGTCAAGACGGACGTCAACAATCTTCATATCCGAAACTACTAAATGGATTAATTTAAAAAAAAAAAAAATTGTAGCTTCCTGGGATAATGTCTAGTTGACAGTTTAGAGAATTTTGGATTTTTTTTTGACAATTTTTTTTTTAATATAAAAAAATGTGCCTTTACTTATAATGGTCCGTATTTTGATTTTGCGTATAACATGTAAATGGTTACATATATCAGTATAGTTACTATTGAGCACTGACAGGAAGTCAAATATGGACTTTCATTTGAGCCCATGACCTTTGACCTTGAGTGACCTTGAAAGGTCAAACACAAGGTCATCAATATCTACATTCCAACAATCTTGTTCCCGGAAACTACAAGTTGGATTCATTTCAAATTTTTTATGTAGCTTTGGATAATGACTAAATAGTTTCGAGAAATTCTGATTCTATTTTTATTTATTTATTGATTTAAACACATTTTTTGAAATATTAAAAATGTGTCTTTACTTATAATGGTCCATATTTTGATTTTATTGGGAGATCGATCTCCTCTTAAACTCAAGTTATTATTGATTTTTGATCGAACAAGCCGGTCACTGGCCTTATTTTTTCTTATGCTGTTATTTTACTCCAGTGTAAAAAACAAAAAAAAAAAAAAAAAAACAATAGCACTTAATTTGGACCATTTTTGTACAGAAAATCAACACTAATCAATTACTCTATTATAAGTTTACACTGTTCCGCTCATCTGACAGCCTTACATGGGCACCAGATACCAGACAGATGATAATGATTGTTTGACATGTTCTCATCATATTTTCCCATCATTTATTTAAAGTAACAGCTCAGAATCGGGGACTTCCTCGACTCCTCTCCTACATGTTTTGGGTCATTTCAACAGCTTATATAGTTTCTCTGATTTGCTTTTTCTGCAGGTGAATTGTCATATATTGATGCTCTCACTTTAGGATCCATATTTTACTATTTTCATCCACTTTTTTTTTGAGATTTCAATTATTTTTTTCTCTCCATAACAGGCTCGTGGACAAGTCGAGTGTTGTGAGCTTTTATTCGACAAAATCCACACATTTTCATCACTACAGAGCGCATGAATCGTTTTCTGACTCGCGCTGTTTAGTGAAAAGTGCCTTTCAGTGCCTTATTGTAAATCCACATTCAACGCACTCATACTTGTGTGACCTCTTGCTTATAGATGTAAACAGTCATTTTCCAGTTCGACGTCTATGTTACCATGGAAACGGTGCGTAACGACACATGTTTAATGCATGTCCGCCACACTTTTAAGCCTGACAACAGTTGGATAAGTAGGTCCATCGGTACCTGTTCAGCGTCACAGACCTTTTCACCGTTTTCCGCATCAATTATGAAGGAAAAAATATTCAAATGAATAGAGAGAGACAACGTATATCTTTAAATATGCACATTTATAATATGATTCATTCTAATAAGACAACAATCACACGCACACACAGACCAGGCAGTACTTGTTAAAACAGGTCCGAGTGTTATTTGGAGTAAAAGTTGATGCAAGTGGAGCTTTAAATTATTTTCTTGAGTCAAATTTTGCTGCAGGTCGTAAAAAACTGCACAGTCTCAATTACATTTTCACAAAATTTCTTGAACACACAAATACATATTGACATAACCAATTGTCTGGGATTCATATAATATAAAATATGTTTTTTAATTAAGTTGTATCAGTGTCACTTTTCTTATTAATATTCAGTTTTTTCCTTTTTTTTTCTTTGAACATGTAAATCGACTTCTCTGCAACAAAAATAATGTAAATAACTTTGGGGGGGTTCACTTTAATCCAGTTTCATCCTTCTGACTAATTTCTTCACTTGTAAAACTTTAGTCAAAAATGTTATATTGAAAATAATTTAAAATCTGATACTGTTACATTGAAGCCACAGTCCTTGATGGTTTTTACCACAACTGTGGAAACACAAATCCATCATTCCCTTTGAGTGCATTGTCACTGAAACGCTCAGCTACTCTCCCTGACGTCACATTTTCCAGCAGTGTGGGAGGGGTTAAACTTTGATTGACAGCTGTAATTACCAATCACTGATCAGAACCCACTTGGGGAAAAACACCGTCACTTTTATTTATTTTACAAATGTATTGTAAAATTATATAAACAGTTATTAAAATCAACAAAATACAGCTCAGCTTCTAAATGGGGGCCCTTAAACATGTAATAAGAGACACATTTTTACATTATAATCATGTTTTTCCAGAACAGCATGAAACGGCAGCAGATTCATCTTTATTTTTATATTTGGTCTTTTGATTTGGACTGATTACATCCAAGATAAACAGAAGATTAACCCATAAGGACCCAGTGTGACTTTTGGATCAGCTCCAGAATGAATTTTTCTCTCTTTTTAACATTTCCTAAGCTATTAATCACTATTTATTATAATATTATCCTCTAAGTTTAGCATTTTTCCCTGTGAAAATCACCTATTTTCCTATGTTTAATTGACTGATCATGTAGATGTTCATAAAAGCTCCGAGTAAAGTCAGAGGTTATTGAATCAAAACAGAAAAAAACTGAAGAAAAGGTGACTTTTTCAGTAAAATCTCATTAACTGAACATAAACCAAGTGTCTCCATCCGCTGTCATTGATCCAACTCCATGTGTTTTACTGGTGAATCAATGTTGTAGAAGATGATGGTGTTTCCACGGTAACTATGGAGCCTCTGAACGTCCAAATGG
>JAPQRP010000014.1:6119746-6134591 GCA_037367295.1 Apogon hyalosoma
ATTTGACTCCCAACCACAAGGTCCTGAGTTCACTTCCCCGTCTAATCCCGACTACAGTGAAATACAAAAAACTGCAATAAAATGACTTACCCAGTGCAGACGTGACATTCTCAGTAGGTCTGTGTGTTTCTTTTTCGAGAAGCAGAAAATCTGTAAGGGTGAAAAATAAAACCTGTCTTCTTTTCCTACTTAACAGGCAGGTTTAATGAACCCACTCCCATAGTACTCAAAAAATTAGTTTTAAAAAAAAAGTAACACAGTATAATAATGTATAAAATAAGACAAGAGGGGCAAATACTTTGCCACATGTCAGTGTATTGAGTGCTCTGGTCCGAATTCTAAACTCTGAACATTATCAATGAAGAAAAAGCATGCTGCTCCAACTGGGAATATTCCAACACGCTATCAAGTGAACTACATCTCAGCTGTGTGTGATTTGATTACCAGTTTGTGGTATCTGATACAAACTGATATTTGGTGCCACGGTACTGTCACTTTAATAAATATAGTCTGATTGAGGTGACATACTATTACTACTAACAGAATGCATTTGCTGTAGTTTACATTGTACATTTAAGACACAGTTTTAAGGGGAAATAAATCGTACATCCACACAGCAATGTCACCATCTTGTGGTAAAATTCAACATTACAAAGAATAAGGCTTCAGACTAAACAAATGTGTGTAAACCTTTGCCTCAAAGTTCACCAACACATCAGTATTCAGTCAATCACCTTCTGAAAGTCTTCATCTTCCAGAGGGTTCCAGAAGTGCTGGAGTCTCTTCCACACTCAAAGGCACTGGACTCGAACCCAGGACCTTCTGGCTGTGAGGCAGCAGTGCTATCCACTGCACCAACCCAGCTGACTGCACCAGAATCCTATTACCAGCAAACAAAACAGTGTGAATCCTAACCCTTATGCCTCACTCACTCTCAGACAAAAAACTGACTATACATCATCGTACAGCACATTTCAGGACCCTTTAAATGCCAGTTTAATCATTTGAATTCTGAACAATAAATAGGTGGATGGTGGAAATGTCAAAGATTATTAACAAAATTGATTTGATTGCATTACTGTTTTTTCCTCTAGTTTCACCTGTTTTGTATGACCTCTGGACTTACACAGAACCACCTCCGTCTGTCCGTGTTCTGCCGGTTCCACTGTGAACGCTGAAGGAGAGGTTGCAGAGGGGTCACCCTGTCAGTCCATGTATCTGCTCCACATACATCACATATTCAAGGTCTGTATGTGTGTGTTTCTCATTCATTCATTCATTCATACTGTATTTCAGATGTTCTATCGTGTCTCTTGTGGTTGAAGCTTGCACAATAAATGTTCACACTAATGAATGAGATGTTGATTTAAAAACTATTTTCTGCATAATACATACATAAAAGAAAAATATCAAGAGTTTCATGCATGTGTCTACAATGGGGAAATGGTTGAAACTGGTAAAATACAGTAAAAATAACATATATCACTAGTTTTCTGAGGGGAAGTTGTCTGCATCATGGGCTGTCAATAATAAAACTCAAAATTTGATCGAGGGGGGGCGGGTGACAAAAATGCCCAAGGGGGTTAAATACCTACATTGATAGGGACCCTGAACCCTGGTCTTTCACACCCGAACCACAAGGGTCAATGCAGCAAACCTGACATCTCTCAAGGTTTTCAGTCTAATTTTGCACTTTATGACACACGCACAGACTCCTTCATCACAATTATTGGTCTCAGAAGTCGTAAAAGATTTCAACTGGGGCAATTTAGAGACAATGTGTGTGATTTTTAAAGTGTCAATTATCGACCAATCGCCCCACTTTCATCATAATGGCTCAAATTGGGTCTTGCTGGCTCTCCCAGGATGCCTTGCGTGGAACTCAGGCGTTAAGTGTAGGATGGAAAGCGTCCAGCAGATGACAGTGTTTCACTTTAAATATCCTTGGGCTTGTTTGAACACATCTTTTTCTTGAAGCTCCAAATTCATGTCTTAGAACTAGTGATGTCCCAATCTGGATTTTTTTTCCTGATTACTTTTGCTGATATACTTTTTTTTTTAACTATTACATTTACATACCATTACATTAGAGTATATGACTCTACCCAGCATTACAATTACATGCAAAGTATTACCCTTACCATTCACGATTACCAAAGGGTTTTTATTAGGTTTCATAACACCAACAACACAAAGCAGGTATAAAAATATCCAAATCACAACAATTGTTAGGTCATGACACTTTACATATAGAGCTGGTCGAAACCAGACTCTGAATATGTGGACATATACTCATATATAAAGAACCGAGTCCAATTTAATATTATACCTCTTAAAAAAATAAGATAAAATAGAGATGAGAAATAAGACCTTAAATATAAAAAAAATGATACGTACTATCGGGTAACAAAGTTTTCCTTCTATGAGCTCATGTCATACTTTTGTTGTATTAAAGCGAGCTCACTCCTCACACCTTTAGATCCGATCGGGACATCTCTACTTATAACTTCATATGATTTAATTTAATTGAGACATGATTACAGACAAAAATACACTAAAGTTTCTGATTTGATAGACTGTGTCTACAGTCAAATCTGTATCCAACCTCCTTGCAGGCGACAGTACTGACGTAAAATATTAAATAATTAATGACTGAGCCGCTGTTGCAGGAAGTAACAGTCGATAGAAGGTCGATTATGAACCACGGTGAGCCCTGAATGACTCCACAGCTGGGTTCACATCTGCCCCTGCACAGATAATCGGCCTGGTTCCTTCCCGTGGAAGACATGTCACGGGGGGCACAGAGTGCAGGGCTCAGAGTAACAAGGCCCTGTGGGAAATGGAGTTCCATGGTATACCTGCTGCGGTGAGTAATACTCTTCAGCGGCACAGGAAGAAACAAAGCTCGTCTATGCTGTGACACGCTTTGTTCAGGGAGCATATTATGGCGTGACACAGTAATGAAGTGAGAATGATTTCATTTGGGAGAGAGTTGCCCAAGCTGTGGAGCTCACAGACACGTGCGCCATATGGAGACACGTCGGCTCCGACGAAAACATCTGGTGCTCTTGTATGTTCTCACGGGTCCAGACAGACACAATGAAGCTTCATGTTACAGAAAAACATCAAACATCTGTGGGGAATGTCTTGTTTATACTGTGAATGCTCACCTTTAGTCAAGTGTTTCCTGGGTATTCTTCTTCATCTCCATTAAATATGGTTGATCTGTTGGAATGAACCTGAAGGAAGCTTCATGCTTTGCACTTTAGGACAAATACGTTTTAAATCTATATGTAGTATTTCTTTCAAACATTACAAAACAACCTAAAATTCTGATTACAGTGTTTGGAATAATTTAGAAGAATTGATCCACAATTCAGATTAAACTGCAACAGAGGTGACTTTTAGTTTTACTGTGGCTGTTTTCTGTCTAAAAACAGAGCTATACTGTAAGCTATAAGCTGATGCATATGAACAGTACTTTACTGGTATTACTTGACAATACTATAATAGAGAAAGACATAAACACTTAGCTTTATATTCTCAACGTCTGTGGACATATGGCATTGATGTGTTGTGGTACTACATCTATCACAATATTAACACTTCTAAGTAACATTAGTGTGAGGTTTTAGGTGAACTCTGCCACAAAAACACCCTGTGAACACCCCGTGAAAAAGTTATCATAAAGGTCCTACTCGGGGTCAAGGAGAAGATGTTTGATTGACTGCTCACTGGTCACTCTCCCAATCATCAAGTGTAATTATTGGTGTTACCTGCCAGGAAAAAGATATTTATCACAATGCTTTCACATCCATTTCACTGCAAAAAAAAAACCCCTACTAGAAATAATATATTAATATAATATTCCTAAATCTGGTCAAATGGGCTTATATTGAGCCAAAAAAATCTGCCAATGGGGTAGGAAATAAACTTGTTGGCTAGAATTCTCTAAACAAGCAAAAAAGTATCAACTAAATGCTAGAATTTTAGCAAACAGTGCTTACTACAAGACATAAAATTACCTTAATATTAAAGTCTGAAGAAAAAGTTAGATATATTTTTAAAAAATAAGAATATCTGCTAAACTTTTTTCCCTATTCACATGAAAAACAAGACAAAAGTTCTAGAAATAAGGCTTTTTTCACTTTCTTAGAAATCACTGTTTGCAGTGTAACTCAAACACCTGATATACAACGTTCAATAAATAAGCTAAAACGCTCTGAGGAGGAAAAAAAAGAACTGTTTATCTGCCTTGAAGCACGCTGGAAGACAAAGGATCCTGTTTTCTCACTCAGTCAAGTGCACGAGACTGGGATTTGACAGTTTAGACTCAGCCTACATTTGGTCTCGGCTTAAGCTGAGCTCTGTTAAACCCACAGATGATCATTTCACGTCACACCACACAGTGACTTAATCTGTGGGTGAAAAATGTCTCATAATACTGGCCAATACTACTGTGTTTTTCCATTCGTTTTAACTTTAAAGGTAAAAGTGCGCTCCTTTCCACACTCAGCGGTGGAACACATCCACAGTGGCTGCGATGATTAAAACAGCGGCCACGTGCATCCGTTTAAGTGCCATCTGTTTTCGCGACAGCTGCCAAAAGTGCACTAAGGTCAAACAACAATCGGGACATGGGGGGTTTTAAAGCGTTCCTCATTGCATTGACTCCCCTGATTTAGTCTTATTCTTAAACGAAGCAGAGCAGATTCGGTCTCTGAGTGGAAGAAGGAGACGTATTGATTGTTGTTTCAAGGTTTTACGGGAGATGGCAGAGTTATGGCGGTTGTGGGTGGGCTCAGGACCAGGAAAACGGATCCGGCCTTCGTCAGCATAAACAACGCCGCTCCATAAACAGCAAACAAATCCGACAGTTTTCCCTTTTTTTCCTCCACACATCCGCACACATACGAGTGAGAAACGACATTACCGTAAATGTGGTTTTATTAATAATAACAGTATCTCTTTTAATGAACATTGCAGATACATAGAAAATAAATCAGAAACAGGAGAGACGTCGTCTCAAGAGTCGTGAAAGTGCCTGGAATAATTCTGTGCTATATATTGTCATTGTTATTCATCATCATCATCATCATCATCAAAGCCGCCATCGCCAGAAATTCATCATGAAACAAAAATGAAAAATGCAAACGTTGACACCAAAATGTCATTGAAATTTCATCCGATCTTTGTTTTAACCTCCAGTCAGGATTAGTGTTCCTACTCTGAGGCCGAGCGAACAATGACCGTTGGTTTCATGAATATGGCTCGATTGTCTTCATCTTAATCGCCTTCCTATCTTGATTATATTTACACGAGCGCATCCGTCGTGTGCTCTCCAATGTGATCTACCTCTGGAATTTTTCACAAAGGGGGGGAGTGGTTCCGATAATCTGTCTGATATTTCACTCTGAGCAGTTTACAGCAAACGCTTGTAAGAAAGAAAAACTAATTCAGCAAAAAAGACCTGACACTAGAGAAACCAAAGAGCGAGTAAAAGGAGAACAGATTTTCACTTATTGTTTCACGTCTTTGCATATCAAAGGAAAACGCCTCCGTTAGAAAACGCTGTGGGTATTTTAGTATGAGGTTAGTTTGTGGAAATACAAAGGTTAGGGTTAAGAATTAAAGCAGCGCCTGATTGGATGAAATCGTATTGATCTGACCATTTAAGCAAATGGGAAATGGTTCGCTGGAACTTCCTTTGGTCTAATGTTTCTGTTGTAGTTACATAGAATCCGGGACTTCATTTGCTTTTTAAATACATTCTTGTCGCTCTTATACATTAATTACACCTTATTTGGAGGGCTTTCGCTCTAACAGGCTGGAGAATGCGATGATATTGGTCAGTAGATCAAAAAATACAACGGTTACATCCTCTAAAGTGTTATACGCTATTAAAACTAAACATCGACACCTCCTCTCCCTCGCTGAGCAGAAGAGCAGCAAGTGTTCAGAACTAAAGAGTAAAAGCCCTGTTTTGTTTATTCATTTATTTATATATTTATCGGACACAGAGGATGGCGAACATAGAACAGAGCTGTCGTTTCGGAGGAAGTGAATAACAGAAGGTTTGTAGCCCTGGACAGCCGTGTTTGGTCCTGTGGAGGAAACCAGGTAAATGCTTCAAGTGACGCTGGATGTCATGGCTTTCCCCTCCTCCTCTTCATCCTCCTGACATCATCATTAATGTAGCTCCATCCTTGTTAAATCAACTGTGAAACCTCGTGAAATCGATGAATGTAAAAACCCGCTGATCTGCTATGAGTTGTTGTCTTGAAATGTCAAAACTCTCCTTTTTTTTTTTCAATAATGGAAACACAAACATACTTTTTTTTTTTTCTCTTGCAATATAAGGGTAAGACATTTAGTGAATGACCTATCGATTTTTTGTGAGCTATGCAGTTCCACATAACAAAACACTTTTTTTTTTCATTACGTTTCCCCGTGTCCTTCTATCACAAACTTTATAGGTATAACTTCTCTAAGCAAATATCCCTCAGTTACAAAAATAGACTTTTTTTTTTCATAAAATAATACACATAATTAATTTTTCAGTGATATAATCATCTGTTAAGGTAAATAGCAAGGCTGTTTTTTAAAAGTAAATGTTATCGTGAGAGAAACGTAGAGATGTGAAGCCTAGCACCATTTTCTTCATATCGACGCCGTCGCTCTTCCCTTCTGACCTCTGGACTCCATGTTTTGCATATTCCGGTTGAGTCTGTTTCTCAGCCAGAGAAACTTCAAACTCCACCCTCTCATCTCTTAAAGGCCAAATCCCCCCAAAACGTCAAACTACAACAGCCAGAAAATGAAGATAAAGGTAACAACACATCTCACAGGCCATTGCTTCACTTTTATACAAACCAAAACTAAAAAAGGAGTCCTAACTGATGAGAAAACATAAACAAGTCCCAAACACTGATGCTACAAAGAATTAGAAAACGTATGTACAGGACCCTGTATTCCTTGACTTATCTGGGTAAATTATCGTCGGTGTTGGCTTGTGTTACTTGAGTGTTTATACAGGCATATAAAAAGTTGTCCTTGCTTCTTTTTTTCACTGTTCAGTTTCCATAAAAGCTCTTATTGGACCAAAACAAAAGGAAAACTGAAAAAAACATTGGCCACAGCTGCATCTCCACCAGTGTGTCCGGTGTGTGAGGCCCGTCCTCGACCTCCCCCTGTTGTTTCCTGGTGCAAATTCAACAGCGGTAGCTTAGTGCCATTCGGGTCCGCCCGGCTCCGGCGCGTGCCGGTGGCGAGTCCTTCCTGTGACGGACGTGGTACAGATCCAGTCTACGCTGCCCGGCGCCATCTCTGTCACCAGATGACGCTGGATATACTGGTCTCTCGGGGCAGCAGCGGCAGCATGGCGTTGTTGCCGTGGCTCTCCTCCAGGCTCTGCTGACGTGGCGATTTGGACTGCGGCCGCTGTCCGTTGAGGAGCGTCATGGGGATGTTGCAGTAGGTGTGCTGGTTGCCTAGCGATGACAGAGGTGGGAGGGTACCGCCGGGCGGGAGGTCGTAGTCGTAGCTACGGTAATAGTGTTTCTGCCTCATCTGGGTGTGGCAAGAGTTGTGGAAGGTCGAGCGCAAGTCCGGATGTGCCGTCGCCATGGCGGTGGAGGTGGCTGCCGCCATGGAGATGGCCGAGACGGTCTGGAGCTCGCTGAAGGGGCCCTGCTCGCTGACGTCCAGCACCTGCTCATGGGAGATGCTCAGGGGCTCCATGCGCTTGAAGGGCATCTCGTAGAGCAGCTGCTTCCAGAACTTGGAGTTGAGCTTGTTGCTGGACGCCCCGCGCCACTTGATGACCGTCAGCATCTTGATGGTGTGTTTGAGGGCCTCTACTTCCTGGTAGTTCATGATGCCGCGCAGCTCGGCGCACTCAATCAGGATGACTTTGATCTCACCGGTCACCAGCATGTTGCGCAGCCGCGTCTCCAGCTCAAAGATGCTCCATCCCCTCCGCACCACGTAGCTGGGTGTCATGACGATGATGAGGCGTTTGCTCTGGTCCACGCAGCGAGCGACGTCCTCGATGTAGGCTGAACACATGCACAGAGATACACAGGTGACACTGTAATTCAACAGTGATCACAGATGTTTGACCTGTTTCTGCTTCCTCTGATGAACTGTACGTATTTGATCATTTGAATTGTACACGTTACTACACACATTCACTGGATGATGTTTAACTACCCTCTTATATCTCCAGTTACACTGAGCTGAAAATAAGTGGGATTTGTGGAAAAAAAGGTGACAATTGAGGTTGACGTGAATATCTTTAATGAGGCTCATCTATTAGAGGATCTGACGTGATGATTACAACTTTACTCTAACCCACATCATCAAATACTCATATTTCCTGTGCAACGTCTTAAACTGTAAATGTGGGTTTCCTAAGCTCTGTCCATGTAGATGTACAGCATATCTAACGTCTGTTTTTAGCCCATATTAGTGAGTCCTCATCAACAGACAGATGGGTTTAACTGGGCTCCCCTTCCTCATGACCCTCTGGTGTGTGTGGATCAAGACAAACTGTTTCTGTGTGTGTGTGTGTGTGTGTGTGTGTGTGTGTGTGTGTGCGCTGGTCTTTAAGCAAACAAATGCCACGTCTTCTCTGCGTCCTCCCCTCTATATCTCTTGGTTCTTTCATGTCATGCTCTGCCCGAGGCTTGGCGATGAGAGAGACCTGATTAGAGTGAAGCTGAAGTCGGCCTTTACTCCAACATGACAAGCCGATCTTTTTCCTGTTGGTAATTGGTCCTTGTGAGGCGATTCGCTACAATACGTCCCTTGAGCTAAAACTCCCACGGTGCAGCTTTGGCCTGTTTTGTTTGACCGATCAAGTTAAAACCAAGACCTTTTATCAATCTTTCCCGTGGTTGAAACAAATAAGAATGGATAAATGGATACCGTATAATTAGCTAATGAGTAGTACTCTCATTTTATGTTTTGAATTGATTAAACTGAAAGTAAATCTCCCTCTCGGGCCAACGCTTTATGGATTAAAATCCCACTTTCAGAGACCTTGCAAGCTTTACAATCAAAGTGTTGAATGTGTAATAACTGATTCTTGTCTTCATAAAGATGAAATCAACATTAAATTACATGGGGCAGAAAATTTCTGTTGCCCTGCTCTCTGGAGTCTCTCTGAAGAATTTCTTAAAAGGTGAAAACAAAGTCCTTGTGACAGACAAAAAAACAAAAAAAAAAAATCTCGACTGAAAACATTTCAGCCGATCAGAAATGATGATGTCTTACTAGGAACAACTCAGAACACAAAGTAGTCGCAGAAAAAATGATTAGACCATCAAAAGTCATCAGAAACAATGGTTATGTAATCCAGTCCTAACTCCTGTGTGCATCATGTGACTAAAACAGACAGAACAGAAAACATGGAATGAATAAAAGCACTGTTTTTGTCAGTACAATGACATAGATATTGATGGAAGAGCTGAAGTGATTTGGGTCAAGAAAACATGTAAAATGGATAGATATCAGCTCTGAAATTCAACTACTATGAGCTATTTTTGTTCTTTTCATTATATTTGTCCAAACAAATGTACCTTTAATGATACCAGACATTACAATGAACAAGAAACTGAAGAAAACAAGCGGTGGTCTCATCATTTTTCCCGCGACTGTATAACACAGGCACTGTACGACTTACTTAGTCAACAATAAATCAGTATAAATAAGTAGTTTAGTTTCTATTTTCTATGCTAAGCACATCTATTCAACGCTGGTCAAAGGTCAAACGTGCTCCCATTAGTCCTCTGTGTTTCTGTCTGGTTTTAATATGTCATTTACAGCTTCAGTTAACATATTTTTGGCCAAATTCTGATATCTGTGTATGTTTACTCTCAATACTGCAGCATCATTTTATGCAGAAATCACAAAAAATATGACTTTGGTAATTATGGTATAAGGTTAAGGAATTTAGTTTTCTATACCATATTAAATTACATACCATCAGAAAATACTTACAAGAATTTGATTTATACTAAGCTAATATTGTGACCAGTTTGTGTAAAACAAAACAAAAAACCAAACAACACTTTAATTTGTTCTTTAACATCAAATATTTTGTCCGCATTCTGAACATACTTAACAACTACAATGTATTTATTGACAACTTATAATAATTTCCTATTCCTTTCTCTCTCGGGCTAACAGGCTAACACACAACATACTTAGTTCTACATTTAAAAACATTTGAGAACTTTAGTAATATATTGATTAATATTTATATGCGTAGCTGAGATTTGCACATGCTCGTGTATTTTTTTGCTTCTGCCGAGGATCGTTGACGTTTGCTCTATTTCTACGCTAATGGCTGAGCTAACTCTTTCATCTGTCTTTCTATTATAAACTGTGAATAATTAGTGTTTGTTTTTGCAATTCTGATGTAGTGGACTGTATTTGGACAAAAGGAGTGGAATACAGGATATGCTAAGTGCTAGCTTAATCGCTTCCGTCTACAGTCATTAACCACAACTACAGTGGAGCTGACTGTCAGAGCTATGAGAGGGTCTCAATAAAACAAGGAATGACCCCTAACAAAGTGGTAACCGGGGTCTTTTGCAGCTAAAATCAACAGACTGGGCTCCGTTACCAACTAGACTCTGACACAGATTTCTCAAAAGCGCTTGAGCGTGTGCAAATCTTACATATTTAACCTTTAAAGCATATCAAACCTCATATTTTGAACTGCTGATTTGATTTATGTTGACACAAGCGTTACAAAAATCTGGGGGGGGGGAAAGTACCTCTAAGTAGTCTTGTGTCATCCTGGAAATGATCATTGGTGAAACCTAAACATAGATATTTCAATTTAAAGTGGGATCATAAACGTTTGCAGAAAAGCATTTGAAAACAGTTGTGTCAAAGTGGGGACATGGCTCTGGCATAAACTGTGGTTCTCTACTGGTGTTCTGCTGGCGATTGCACAACAATAATTGCGCTGACCAGTTTATTCCAGTTTAATATGGGACGTGTAGCATAAAAAAGTCAAGGAAAACCTTTATATTCTGTTGGAGGGAGTACTACGAGTGCCGAATAATAACAACACTGAATCTGCAGTTGATGTAGAGGAGTTATCGCTGAGACAGGATGCATAACATGTAAAAAGTAAATAAAATAATCAAGTGTAGTGTTGAATACTTATGAACAGCTCAGGAGAAGGATTGTTGACATACGTCGAAACCCCATGTGGCCAAACTGTTTATCTATAGCTGTGGATTATGTTTTATTATATCAACTGTTGAGATGCTAATGCAGTCCCAAAGGGAACTAAATGTTTATACGTAGACACAATAAAACACAGAGCTGGAGTAGCGGCAGACGTGCTTAAGATTCCTCCCAATCCTTGCATTTTTATGCCATTTTCCCATATTACAACCATCCCCTGCATCAAGCACATAACACAGCAAGGGATTCGGTTTATAACCTTGGCGCAATGCCACTGAGGAGGAACGTAATTAGTAATGGCGGTATGTGCGGGAAGACGGGCAGATGCAAGTATTGAAATGGAGACTAATAACATAATGACATTATCAAACTCATCTGTGTGATGAGTTAATCAAAGATAAGCACGGGGCATGGTGAAAGGCTCCGGCACAACGATACTGTGGCAAAACATGCATTAATATTCATGCACAAAGAGCTTTCTGATTGTACAGCTGACACTATTACACGGCAGCATGCAGGGGTACCGTTTGCATGGAGCTGGATCGGGGTGGGTTCTGTTCAGTAATCGGTTATTACGCCTCCCACCGGCTTCACATAGTGGAGATAATGCACTTTAAATACTTCAGCACATAAACAGCCACACCTTCACTGTTGAGTCTGATTTAAGGTAATATTTAAGGCATTTACGGAGAAAAAGCAGCACTGAACAGGCCACGGCAACATTTTACACAGATTAGTCCCTGAATGCTTTGCACAGCTAATTACACTTTGTTAGCCCCACGATGAAACAAGTTCCCTCTGATGGGAGCTTGTCTCAGATATGATTTACATAATGGAGTCACTTATCGGGAGTAAGAACACTTAAAGATCACTTGGATTAATTTGTGCTATTGTAGCTCTACACTTACTTGGGTAGTTTAGGGTACAATTATCAAGTTACTAACAAGTACCTTTTAAAAACTTGCCAAGTGCATTGTCAAAGTTGATTTATTCTTTGTTTAAAAAAAAAAAAAAAAAAAAATGTTGGCATTTCAAAATGGAAGAAATGACAGTAAAGTGCTGTAAAACTGTGCTTGATTGTACTTAATACATAAAGCTAAAGGCTCATCGGAGCATTACATGCTTATTAAACGACAGCTGACTTTTTTCCCTTTTAGAAACGCCTAAATGGTTAATAAAACTATGCAGCCTTTAAAAACCTACATGTGAATCGGCTCTATATTGTTGAGCAGTTTGCTGTTAGGATTAAATATTTAGCCATTTATCTACATCATTTCTTATTAATTCTCCTATTTTTCTTATTCATGTCTTCTCTGTAAACAATATTAGCGTATGCAGTTAGTTTTTCGGCCTGGTTTCTTCATAGATCGCCTGTGTACGACATGCGCCGCTAAAACATCAGGGCCACTTCAAAGAACATCGGGATACTCTAAAAGCCCTCAGAAGACTGTGTTTACGAGGGTTAAGAGGCTGGAATAACCTGTGAATTGCAGGTGTCTGAAAGGTCCAAACACTGTCCAAAGAGGCGCTAATCGGATCTTGACTTATTTCATCGCCCCATCTCGGTCCTTTTTACGAGTCGGGGATATAAACTAAAACAAAATAGCCAAACAGTTTCATGGGAAGAACCCCTAAATGCCCCTTTCAGCCCGCTCCACGGTTGTTAATAGAGATGATGCCTATGTTTGCAGGTCTTAGTCACACCACAACAACACAAATGCAAACACTGCGTCCTCACTGCACTGACAACACAAGCCACAACACATGCCACACAACGCCACACCGCCGTGTGAAGAGAGCGGGCGAGAGAGAGAGAGAACGCTTACTTCCTGTGGGGATCAAGTCCCTGTCTGGAATGAAGAGTTTATACCCATAATGCTTCTCCAGGACGTCAGGGAGGATCTCCAGGGCAAAGCGCTCCTCCTCGCGGGTCTCCTGGCTCCACTGGTCCGGGTCCACTTTGGTGTAGGACAGGTAAGCGTCGTAGTCCTTATTATCTGTAGAGACAGGAAATGAGACCTTTACTGTCTTTAGGCTCTTTAATTTCAACATCAGTGAGTTATCGGAGGACCTAACAAGAATTTAGCGGTCTTTATTGTGTGACAAGTTATTTATTTTATTTTTTTTATTGTCATGTAGAAAATTAAGGTCAATGAAGTTATCATATTTGGTTCCTTGCCTGTAAGGGGGGAAAAAAAAAAACAAAAAAAAAAAACAAGCAGTATATATATAATTTTGGGTGCAAAATATGAACTGAAACGTGCCTTCTTTCACTTAAAAAAATATTAAAATCAAATGGTCATGACTGAATAAATGAACATTTCCTCAACAAAAAATAACTCCTTAATTATTTTAATAATATAAAGTAGAAATGTTAAAATGTTACCAAAAGCCTATACAAGATGACAGACAATAACGGTATAAAAAATTTAAATATTTAAATGACATACAGTCAGGAGTCAGTCTTATTATATGAACATATTTATTGTGTTTTATATTTCAGCCTTAATTTGCATTATTCAGTACATGATGACTTATTTAATGTATTTTTCCCAAAAAATCCCAAGTACGCATAACCCCCTTTTGAGAAAGCTTGCATTAGACCATCATAAGTGCTGATCCAGGCACCTTTATGCCTCTGAACATCATTCCTTACATTACTAGCATTACTTCATGGTACCTAACATGGACCAAAAAGTCACTTTCCTGATAAAAGCTTAAGAACTCCATGTTGCATAAAACTTACATTAAAGCTCCCAGACTGTTTTGCTTCAATTAAATGCGTATATGTTTTATGATTTGGGCATTCGAGCTTCCTGCTTCAGTCAGCAAAGTTATGGGCTGCAATACCCAGGATGCCTGCGATCTCTTTTCATAGTGGTGTGCAGTGGTAAGCTATTCAGTCACCGGGAGACTCGGCTGAGACAGGACGCCTCCATTACACTGACCTCCGGGCTCCTCCGTCCACCCGAGTGCTTTTCATTACAGCTCCGGCCCCGTTGACGAATAATGTTACCTTGATAGCTACTTTGCCCACTGCAGGCAAAACAAATTAGGCTCCGACCTGAGCTTAAATGTCTGACACCGCCGGCGAGGCCAACGCACGCCGCGGCTCCGTCACCCACATGACGGCTCTGATTGATGGCGGATGTGAAAGCTGAGAGAGGACTGACAGACAGCGGGAACAGAGAGGAGAGGGGCGGTTAACTGTCCTCTCAAGCTTCTGCTCCTTCTCTTCAGTGGTTTTGCTGTTTTTTTCTAAATCAGTCCAGCTGCTTTTTGGCACCTGGTTGAACTCCAAACAGCAGTTACACAGTCAAAACACAGTTTAAAAAAAAAAAGAAAAAAAAAAAGAAAAGGAAGGAAAACGGTGGAAAAAAATGTCTATGAAAGAACAAGGTCTGTTCTTTCAGCATGTTTGGAATTTTTTCATATTGAGCAAATGGTTGAATTTTCAAGACTATTTAAAATAAATCATACATACAGAATGAGCAGGGGTTAAAGAGTTAAACACTCAGAAGGATGGACACGGGAGAAATGATGACATGTTAAAAAAAAAACAAAAAAAAAAAACATAATGGTTTTAGGATAAAACTGTTGCAACCAAACCACTGGATTTCATCTTCAGGCATTTTAAAAT
>JAPQRP010000014.1:6151723-6163322 GCA_037367295.1 Apogon hyalosoma
TGTGTGTGTGTGTGCTGGAGGAGGTCATTGCCAGACAGTCAAACAGCTTGGCTGGCTCACTCCCTCTCTCCTCTCAGCTTCTTCTTTTCTCTGCAAAACTAATACTTCCTCAGGCTGAGGTGGATGAATAGACTTTCTGCACTATCTACCATACTGTCCCATTTTTTCCCCTCCCTGAGGCTAGAAACAACTGGTCAATTCCCTGAATCCCACCAGTTGTTCTTCTTTGTAGTCATTAAATTGCTGCCAGAGATGCACTTTATTGTCAAAGCGAAGGCCTGTGGTATTAAACGTGTTTTTCACCTCCAAAGCTGTAACGTGTCATGAAACATCAAGGCTTCGACTCCATTCTGCTAGATTAACGGTAAAAAGATATCGGATTACAAATGACTCTATGGCCTCCGTACATGTGTTGTTCTCACCTTTCTTGGCGAGCTGGACGTTGGCCTGTCGGCGGCCGTTGCTGTTCTCCACGTAGCATGAGTAGTTCCCAAAGTCGCCCTCCTCCAAAGACTCAATGGTCAGAGAGATGGACACCTCCTGCTCCCCAAGGTGCTTTCGGATTGTCCTGCAGAGCAAAGGAAACAGAGAGAGGATTAGTTAAAGGAAAAGTAGTTTTATTGCTGTGAAGCCACACAGATAATTTAACTGAATTAATTCTCAAGGTTAATGTTACCGCAATTATAAACAGCTTCTTACTTCCCCATGCAGAAAAAAAAAACAAAAAAAAAACAGCTGTAGACAATTTGTGGAGCTCACCAGAGACAGGCACAAATACAAAAAAAAAGAAAAGTGCTGGAACTCCTGTGACTGCAAGATTTGGGATTTTAAGAGGAAATGGCATCATAGTGTCAATCTGTGATAACATTCTGCCCACTGACAGGTGAAGAGGTCATACTGGGAATCATTTAGTTACAACGGCACCTTCCAGCGAGTGGGATATATTATAGAGCAAGGGAACAGTCGGTCCTTAAAGCTGATGTGTTGGAAGCTGCAAAATGGGCAGAGCAAAGATATGACTAACAAAGGCCATAAATTGACTGTTAGATCAGTGTTTCCCAACCAGTGTGCTGCAGCATTTAAGTTTGCCGTGAGAAGTCATCAGGTGTGCTGTGGAAAATTATCCAATTTCACCTGATTGGCACTGTAAGGGAGCAGCGTGAAAGTGAACCAGCCCCGATGCAGTGCATTCTGTTGACAAAGCCCCCCCTCACTAGTGATGTGCTGATTACCTGCAAACCCCAGGTATCGGGTTGGAGCGGGGGGATATGTCTCCCATACTGTTATACAATGGACCTCAATCCAGGGTCCGTCTGAGGGGTTGCTAAAGCACCCCTCTCAGCTTTCTTGTTTCAAATGCCCCTGTTGAACTAGTTTTGGTAAGTACTAATCACCAAAACCGGGGCTACTCAACACCTGTAATTTTAGTGATGCATCACAATTCAGCCCTTGTCAAAGTTGGATCTTTACGCTGGTTTTGACACATCAACTTTGAGGACTAAATGTTCACTGGTCGACAGGTGGCACTGTGGTAATGCACATTTTTGGCACTTCACCTGTCAGTGGTCAGACTGTTATGGCTGATCTGTGTACAGTTTATGAGAACAATAGTCATTCAACTGTGAACAAACGTAACAGGGAATACAAGACACTGTACTAGGGATGTCATGATACCAAAAATTCAAGAATTGATACCGATGCCACTAAAAGTACATGATTCTTGACACCAAAGTCGATACCACGGTAAAAAAACAAAACAAAAAAAGAATCATAAGAACCCATAAACTTAAACAAGATACACTTTAAGCATTTGCATATAAATTAATATTTCTATTGGCTCTAACTCTCTCATCTGTCTGCACTGTCAGTCACTGTTTCCTGCTTTGAATGCACAGCTGTGATTGGCTGAGTGGTACCAAGTGCAGTGGTTTACGATTACGCGCTTTGAGTATGCATTCATAGAAAAGCGCAATATAAATCTAATCCATTATTATTATTATTGGTTCTACATACATGCAATTGGTGTGTGTGTTTCCTTGTCTACTCTACTGTAAGCTGTGCCGGTTAAAATAGAAGCTCCACCACCAGCTGTAGGTCCGGGTCCATATGGGACGGCTTCTGGGTCCAGACCTGGACCACAGTCAGCCTGTTAGTGACCGCTGGTGTAGTTTCTTGTTCTCAACGTTTCGTATCGGCGATGAGCCAAACGGGCAAGGTTGTAAAAACTGTGTCGGGCTATTGGACCAGTGCAAATATGGAGCCCTGATGATATCACATGTCACATGTTTAATGCTGAGTAACAGAAGTCACCTTGAATTCCTTAAACCTGTCTCAAAGGTGTTTTGCTAGGTTCATGGTACCCCCCCCAATTTGAATTCTGCAGTGGCAGTGTTTACACACAGTGGCTTATGCGTGTCCACAACCACGTCGTGGTCGTCTACCTGAAATACTTCCACACATGACTTTTGGTCCTTTTTTTGTCTATTAGATGAGGCGGAGCATTTACTGCAGCTGTTTCCATTCTTTCCTGAGTTGCTGTACATGTTGCACGTGTAATGTTGGCAATTCCGGAAGAATAGTAGCCTACCGATGGCATTGATTCTTAAAAAAAAATGAGTATCGACGTTTTTTTTTCCATCATAATATCGTGAGTATGGGTCTCATGATGTCCCTACTATGTACACTACATATTAGAGAACAGTTCAACATATTAGTTTATATTTAATCCTTTTCTACAGATTAAATAGCAAAAAATCTTAGTAATATATTTTTTTTCTGCCTAAAAGTATGTAAAATAAACATATATTTTTGCAACATTTGACTGAAATCCAAACTAAATCACAGCATTTACAAACCTGGATTCACTTTTATACATCATTACTCCTACTATGAGAAAACAGATGGAAAGTAGCAGCTGTCGTGTCAATTGGCTTAGATTTTTTTGGTGGATCTAAATTTTGTGACGAAGCTTCCTTGTGTTTATTTTGCCATTTCTGTACACCGACTGAAAAACACAACATTCAGTCACGGTGATTCGGCACACAGACTGAGTCAGGGTTTGTTCTTCTGTTTATGTAATAAAGTTCACTTTCTGCTGGTCTTTGAGTGAAGTTAAGGACACCGTTACGCTGGGAATCGATGGCGATGCAAAGTATGCGTGACGGTATCTTTATTAAAGTGAATGACTCACCCTCACACATGAATTATACATCAATAATAGCCTCATTTTGCATATAATCCATAATGACGAACATACTGAAAAATCCAAGTGCATGACAACAACAGCTGCCCCAGAATGTTCTAAATCTGGTTTTCCTGGTTCCTCTGTAGTTTAGTCCAATATTTACTCTTCTTTCAAATCTCACCAACTTGCTAGAAAAATAATATTCAACACTAGGCTGTAATTTTCCGTCTGCTGTTGGTAGCTGTTGGCTTACGGTTTTCTCATGCAAAAATTGTTTGCCTGCTGTAGCTCAAAAACAAGCCAGGAAAAAAAAAATCGAATAAGCTCTGAAAGGCAGAAAAGAATTGCAAAGTCTGTAAGAAAAACTTGATCAGATTAACTGAAATAGAATTAAGTGTGATCTGGGGTGTGTGATCTAAAGTTCCCCCACCTTTCTGATTTACGGCCAGTTAATGAACATGTGAGGAGTGCAAGTCAGAGCAGCTCAGAGGCATGAGTCGAGGGTAATCGCTTCATTTCCCCTGGTTCATTTGCAGAAACACACAACAACTGTGTTTGTCTGGAATGACACAGTCGATCCTCCAGACCTTTGGAGGAAACCCGAAACTAAAATTGGCAGGCAGATCAGACTCGAGTCCATGTCTGTGATGTGCGTAGCTGATAAGAGGTTTCATTCTTTGAACCAAAGGCAGGTGTTGAACACAAAGTTTCTGTTGATGAACACAAATAATCAATTAATAAAGGGCTGACTGATCCTTTTACCGACAAAACAAACATGCGTTCCTACGGCGAGAAAACGTCAAACATCTCCCCAAACAGGAAGTCCAACCGCCTCATTTCACTCACTCTGAGCTGTGCATCAAAGTGTCTTCAGTGTGTAGCAAGACAGTAACGGGGGTGAGAAGAAAGAGGTAAAACTGAAAAATTAGAACATCTGAATGCCTGCAGGAGTGAAGCGCTAATGTTAAAAGCTACGCTCACTGACTGCAGACGGTGAATAACAACGTCGGATCAAGTGTTTGGAATTTGTATACTAAAAAACAATAAAAACAATATAAAAAGCATCGCAAAACAATAACTCCAGGCTGCAGGCAGTCAAAAAGTCATAAGTACAGAGTATTGACTCTTTAATAAAATATGGATTTTCTGACAGAATATGTTTGCCCTAAGGAATTTTGAGTAGTGTCTACAATATGCATTGTAAAATCCATAAATCATGACCTTGGAATTGTTATTTTCCATCTGGGTGGAGTGCAATTTTCAGTCACATAAGTGGCATGTCTTGGAGGGAAACTCAGGGGTGCCACTACCAATTGTGGGCCCCATGAAAGGTAAACATTGTGGACCCTTTCGTAAAATTCTGTATGTTGTTGATCTGTTCGAGTGTGTGTGTGTGTGTGTGTGGGGTATGTATGTGGGGGTGTGATCCATACATAATGTCGCTTATGCTAGCGTGAAAACGAAACTGATACTTAACATGCTTTCAACGTCCAACTCCAGACTTCTACGCCTCTCATATACAATGGCTCTGACACAAAATTTAAATAAACTGTATCCACTGGACCCCCTCCACTGCTCTACAGGCCTCCCCACAAATGCTGGGCCCCATGAATTTGTCATGTTTACCCCCCTTATCAGCACCCAAGGGTAAACTCATGCACCGCCTCTTGCTTCACAAAATATCCTAAATGTGTCCATAATATCAAACCAAAGCTTATTTTAATTCCAAAGTCTTAAATTAATATTTAGGAGCTTTTTTTTTTTAAACCCACTAAGGCCAAAGTACTTAACAAAGGTGTGAGGTGACAGTCCGTGACTGACAAGAAGTCGGCATCATATGAGTTATGACAGATTTCCCCCTTGAAAAAGACTCCATTGTTGACTCAGAGGCTTTTGATGTTCATTGCTTGTGACACACTGGTATGAGGATAATAGTGTGACTGTCATGATGCACTACAGCGCCGACCTATCACATAATATTTTGCCATAAGGGTTTGCAGGAATACAATGGGGGAAAAAAGCTCTTTGATGTTTTTTTTTGGAGAATTTAGCAGTTGTTCCAGAAATCTACCCACATCTATCACATGGAAAAGACCAGGAGCCAATGTTTCACTATGCCATTAAGACTTGGATAGTGACTTTTCTTTTTTTTTTTTTTGTAAATAGTAAAGTAGCTCAATTTAGTAGCAAAAGAGTGTTTCTGTCATTTCTCACTTCCAAATTTAAGGTATCCACGTTGTTTTTAACCTATATATATCTGACATATACAAACTATTGGTAACTGGTTTCCAAACATGAAAAACTCAAAGTACAAGCATCCGTGAATATAGTTAATAAAAACTAATAACCCTCTTAACTTACATAAACATAGGTTTCAATACTGAAATTAAATCAGTTTGTTTTCATTTCTTACAAACTGCACATTAAGGAACCATTAATAAACATTGGCTTTGTGAATTCTACTTTAAAAAGTCAATTATATACCATTTTTCTGGCTTTGTGCTTGAAAATGGACTGAGCAATAGTGACCCACAGACCAATGGAGGAGAGTGAAAAAAATAAAAGATAAAACATTATACTCTATTGATTCACAGTGATTATGTTGTAAATCAAACAAACACACCCACACTCAATGGATGTGGCTTTTTCAACAGGTGGCTCATGACCCAAAAGTGGACCATGAAGTATTTTGGAAAAAAAAAACAAAAAACAACCTTTTAAATGAATTTAAATGTGCCTGCTATCTTAAATGCAATTTAGTGACAGTTGTTTGTGGACCAAAAGTAGCGCAAATATGACCTTGAATGAATTAAAAATGGATTTATAAACACTGACGATAAAAGAACTGAAACATCAAAACTGAAATGTCAAACTCTTTCTGTGTATGTTTTTTTTTTGGCCCAGAGTTGTCTCTCAAAAGGAACTGCACCTCATTACGACTAAAGCAGTACATAAGAAGATCAGAATGCACCCTCATTGCTTTGTTTTATTAATCGTTCTGCCTGAGGAACATCTTTGGTGAAGTACAAACATGTGTTGCTCACACAATGACCACGCCAAAAAATGTTCCAAAGTTAGCCAAAATAGGGGGAAAATAGAAAATGCAGACAGAAAATACACCACCACTTACTGACAGTGATGACTGAGAAGGATTTGAGTCTATATGTTGAGCCTAGTATTTCTTCTTAGGAAACTTACATATTTTTACCTTTTTCAGCTCCTATTAACAAAGAAACTTTCACAATACCTGAAAGTTTAATAACTAACCAATGACCGCACACAAATAATATCAAACTGAAACACTAAATGAAAATAAAAACTAATGACATTTTTAAAACTACAATAACTGTGCAAAAAAAACCCAAAGAAGCCTGAGAACTATGGAAATGTATTTTTCTTCTTCCTCTTTAGATCAGAAAATTACAAATCAGCATGTTAGAGCCAACATCTGTTAAAAATTTGGAAAATAGCCTCAAGTCTTTGCCAGCTTTGTTCTAATTCTATAAAATCAACTCATGACAGCAAAAAGATGATTTTTTTTCCTCTTTCAAAAGCACTAATGTATGAAGATGACTTAATAGTGTGCAAAAGAAGCATTTTTAAGTCAAGATACATTTGTTTGGACATTTAAGGTTCAGAAGCAGTCATACAGCAACATGAACTTTATATTAACTTGCTGCAGTGTGAGAAATTAATGCAGTTGTGCTGATATCCTTAGTGTTCGTCCTAAGCCTCAGAATGAGTTAATGCTAATGAGTCTGATTTAAGTTACAACAAACTTGGCAAGTTAGGGCCTGGTTAAAGCATTACTCAACAAAACTAAACTCTGATCACAACCAGAGAGTAAAAGGAAAACCCCTTTGTCAGGCAAGTGACTACTTTTGGTAATTTTCACATGCATTACAAGACAGTGACAGCACCAGTTATACAGTGAGGACAGTGAGTCCACAATCTCAGGTCCAATGTGGTCTACAGGGTCTGGAAGGTCCACCTCTACATGAACAGTGAGTGGACCTGCTTTGTTAGGTACCATGAAGGAATGGTACCAATGTAAGGAATGGAGGCCTGTAAATGGTAATTGGCCAGACTACTATTTATATTTATGTTGAATATTTATGCTTTATACAGAACATATTTTTACCCTGTTATTTAGACTATAATAATGATAATAATAATAATAATAATAATAATAATAGTAATAATAATAATAATGGATTATGTAGCACTTTCTATGAACGCATACTTAAAGTGTGTACAGTGGCTTCATAATTCATTCACTCACACATTCACACTCTGGTGGTACTAAACTACATATGTAGCCACAGCTGCCCTGGAGCAGACTGATGGAAGCTTGGCTGCCAATTCGAGCAGCACTGGAGGCAAGGAGGGTGAAGCATCTTGCCCAGAGACACAACAGCACATGACTCGGACAGAGTGGGATTCAAACCACCTTTGGTTACTGTACGACCCACTCTACCTCCTGAGCCACGGCCACCCCCTATATTGTTATGATTGCATTTTTAGCTTTTTATTACATTGTTGTATCTGTACCGTCCCCCAAAGGGGAGGCAAGGGGTATTGTTTTTGGTTCAGTTTGTTTGTTAACACTGTAGGAGCAAAACTATTGGTTGAATTCATACCAAATTGTATTAATAGGTTACCAGTAACCCAGAATGTCTATAAAAACATACATTTTGTTTCAGTTTACTTCAAACTTAGTACACATATAGAGGCAACGGATATGCTGACATCAGCACATGCATAGACATGATGACATCAGCTGGATCGATGCCAAAATAAGCTACAATATGTGTGAGGGGCGGGGTTTGTTGTGCCTGGTGACACTTGTTTTTTTGTTTTCTCTTACAGGAAAGAAACCAAATGTGGTAACTTCATTGACCTTGATTTTCTAGATGACAATAGCACATTTGAAAAATTTCACCTAAGTAATAAAGTCCTGTTATTTCCTTCAATAACACATTAAGGTTGAAATGTTGAATTTCAGAGTATTTCTATGAGTGAACTATAAAAGGGTTAAAGAGCCAAACACCTCCTGCTCTGCCACGATGCAAAAGCAGAGATGATACATATGTACGTAATCTTTTTTAAGGTTACAAAACTGCAGCCGTTTCACAACCCCCTGTTTAATGATGCATGGGGCTAATTGTGTGGAAAGGTATGAGTGCCACTTGGGCATTCATCAGCTGCCTGCCGTGGGCCATCTGAAAACAAAAACTCATCTAATTCTTGTTGATCAATGAGCAGACTAAACAAAGCAGATTGTGAAGTGCCAGAGATAAAGACAAACTGCAATACAAGCAACGCTGCCATGGCAATATCTGGCATTAGGTTTACAAAGAGCTGCTAATAAATGGTATCCCACATAGAAAATAGCACATACACCGAGAGGTACCGTCTATTGACCACGCACAATGAAGAACCATTAAAGGTAATCCTTTTGTAGCTGCGTGAACAAGGTGCTTCATAAAAACTAATTATAAAGCAGTATTTTTAAAACTGCTGTTCTGAAGAGGAACAGGAGGGAAGAAAACAAGACACAAATAATTTCCCAGCTTTCACTGAAGAGAGGGGGAAGATGATTTGACCTTTTTTGCTTAATTCCTGTGAGGTTTGCTGACGCTCATCCTTCTCCATTGCGCCGCCCGTCAAGACACAGACACAAGGCTTCACAAGGTTGAGATATAGATCCATGCTGATGGCTTTTTAAAGAGGTGGCACCCATGTGTGACTCAACTTAGACTGGGCAGAAACACTGTAGGTGTTAGCAAAGAAGAAAAAAAATCAATTCTTTTTTGCCGAGGACTTCTTTTTCAGCCGCCTTATATCCATCATAGTTGTTGGGGAGAGTTCTGAGGGAGGAATGGGCGTACAGGTTCAGTTTCACATGCCCGAGAGATAAATAGAAACTGGAGAATGTCTAAGTGTGTGTTACTGTGGATAAGGGTGATGATGATGAAACAGGGCCGTGCACGTACACGCACGCGCCCGGCAGCGTCGGCATGCAGAGCTGAGTCGAGGACGGCGGTAAACGGGCGCAGCGAGGCTGGACGGAGATGAAAGTACACGAGGATCCTTGATGCTACACAAAGCGAGGAGGCTGTCGCAGCGCAATGACTCACCGAGATGCACATGGAAACGCACAGGCACGCGGCGCACGGGCCACTCCGGAACACCATGGAGTTCGAGTTGAAACCATCACAAAAAAAAAAAAAATGTCTGCACCATTATCAACAACAATCAGCCGTTACCACTGAGAGCTTGTCTATTAATTGCTAAGAACATAATGACAGTGTCCAGCAGATCAGTGTAAGGAGAAGGTTAAAAAGGTTTACGACACGAAAAAAGAACAGCCGCTACTAAAAACACACAACTTCTCCACTAGATGCAATATCAGGAACAGGGAAAATCTTTCCTTTTTATCCACACCTAAAGGTGAACGTACTTTATGTCAGGGGTGCCAAACATGCGACCCGTGGGCCAAAAACAGCCCGTCAAAGGTTCCAATCATAATAATACATCCCACCCACTGACAGGTACCATTGTAATGAGATACAACATTATGGCTGATCGGTGCATATATGATACAATAAGACTGCCATAAGTGATGAACTGCCCTTTAATTCATCTATACATGTATCTACTAAGAGTAGATGCAAATGGATGCAGTTTATTGTGAGACTCAACTTGAAAAATGTAAACTACTTAAATATTGAAAATCTTTTTTTTTTCCCATAAATAATCTGTTTCAAGCTCTGCCTCCTTTTATAAAATGCAACAGTTTAGTAGCAAATATAAGCAAACATCCCACAACAGCTTAAAGGTTTAACTTAAATAGGTTCTTACAATCATCTCTGAGCACTGTGCGCTACAACATATGAACTTTTTTAGGCTGCACTTTTACTCTAATTTGACGTTCTATTCAAGAGTATTTGGATTGTTTCTATAAACGATAACGATATATATTGCAATATAACTTTTCCTCGATAGAAATATGACACATGCTCAATATAATTTCGATAGAATTCATTCGTCCATGTTTTGAGAGACATAAGAACAGCCAATCATAATTAAGTAGTGCCGCACTGAACCAATCACACTAGAGCCACGGCAAGTTAGGTTGATGCACACAGCTCAGGCGTAAGAGCAGCTGCCGTACACACGCTAATGTTTGGGCTACAGTGAGAGTAAATACGTGTTCCCTCAGGAGAAAATGAGACTGAGAACTCAGGTGACCAGGTTACTGGAAAATAGGGAGCGAGCCGTTTGGGTTCAGGGCTTTCAAATACAATATGGAAATACATGTAGCCTATGTGAAGAACGCAAACACTCACCGCAGTAAAGTTGACAAGAGATTCACAGATTCCAGTCCGATCCAACTTTATTTATAAAGCACTTTCAAACAACCACAGTGGACCAAAGTGCTGTACAGAAGACTAAAAGCACAGGAAAAAAATTAATAAAAGCATTAAGAAGCAATAAACAATAATCAACTAGAAAAGCACTCAGAAAGCACAGACCTCCACCAAGGCAGATCACCCCCCCCCCATGATTCATTGATTTATGTCTAAAATGAATTCCTGGACCTTGAAAACCTACAGAGTGAGTCACTGGTAACAACGCGGTGTTTCTGCTGGTAAGGTTTTGCAGTGGCAAAATGGAAGTTAACAAAGCTTCGGGAGGTAGGGAAAAGATAAATGAGTGGTAAGTCCACAGTTGGCAAACTTAACTTTTTGAGTTATCTTGCTAACAGCCAAACAAACAAACAAACAAACAGACAAACCCTGATGAAAACATAACCTCTGTTGTTCCTTGGCAGAGGTAATAAAACAATTAAGTCCGATAAAATCAAATAGATAAAACAAGTTAATATATAAAACAGAGACAAAATGTCAGCATTGCAAGAGTGTTAAAAAGCCAAGGAGAACAGGTTGGTAGATTCATACTTCGTGGCTCAATAGATCATCGGTCAATAATCACTGAGACACAAATGACGGCTCTATGCAGCTTTGGTAACAGAGAGGAAACTACAACCCTGTTTTCATCCAAACAAATGGTCCTTAACGATCAGTAGATGGCATTAACTCAAATGTGGAGCCAGTTAGTGAGCGCTAGTTTAGGGACAGTCTGCAAAGTGCTGACCGGAAAATTTATACATATTTAAAATTCAATAACTTCAGTTCTACTCAGTGAAATGGCACCAGATTTATCTGACACACCCATGAACCCCTTCTGCACACATTACACCACTCAGATAGGGCAAATATCATACACAGATTAGACAAAATAGAATATGAGGTACATATTTGTATTTAAATAGGCCTATGTGGTGTCACCAAATGATGTATTGTTTGTTTAAGGTTTGTTTACATGTTTGCAGGGGATATATATATATAT
>JAPQRP010000014.1:6163422-6181302 GCA_037367295.1 Apogon hyalosoma
GCCTATGTGGTGTCACCAAATGATGTATTGTTTGTTTAAGGTTTGTTTACATGTTTGCAGGGGATATATATATATATGTGTGTGTGTGTGTGTGCACTTATCCATTTTATTTATTCACATGAACCTTAAAGCGGAACGCACACAATATGTATGCATTTTATTTATCTGAAACACTTGTATAATGTTCTTCAGCACATCTGTTATGTTCACCCTTTAACAGAAAATAAGTCATATTTAAATAAAAAATAACCTTCTGATGTCTTCACAACTAACTTATGAGTAACAGAAAGTTTAAGCTGGACAAAAATAGTGATTTGATTTATATCATGATACGTATTGATATCGTCTGATTGTGATATGATTTTTTTTTCCATAGCGTATGATCTATGTTTCCACCCCCACCCCCCGTCCTCAATGTGACACCTCAACTCCTGAGCTGTATGCCGTTGTCACACGTTATTTCTAAGCGTCTTCTGCCTGACAAAACCGTTGATCCCCAGCGTCTGAGTCTCTCCTGACTGCACCTCAAAGGTAGACATGCACTAGATCAGAGCCAATTCGCAACAGAAGACTTGAAATCTAAACTTGTATTAAATGACAGATCACCCAGCAGGCATCAGACGATCCAACGTGGTATCACAGCTTTGCAGCAGACAGTGGGAGGACAGTTTCAGATTTCACTGTCTGGTCAAACGTGATATTGTTCTGACTAAACTACTATTATGAAACAACAGTGTAATGGTGTGTGATTTCAGAAACACCCAGGCTGTGTCTCACTGAAGAGCGACGTCCTGCTGCACCGCTAAATGTACGATATTTTTGGAGGTTCTGGTGGCGGCCAGCCTCAGAGGGTTTGTAACGGCAGACTGGGAATAGCCCAGAACACAGTCATGGGAATTCATCTGTCTGCCAGTGTGGAAACCATAAACGCATCCTGAAGCAGATGAAGGAAGTAGGTTTCTAGAGTGTGCGTAAAGCAAGGGGTCTGAAAAGCTAACTTTTTCAGCACAAGACCCTCATGAGAAAAGTACTGGCTCCCTGGCACCCAAATGTAAAAAGTACATTATCTAGATTTTTACTGTCAAAATAATGTTGAGTAAATAGACTTTGCTACCTGATGTACTTAAGGGACATCACACTGACAAGGAAAGTTAGCTACTCACCTAGAGACACAAAACAACTCAAGCACATGACTTACTTAATATTCAGCTGGAAAATCACAAGTTATTGGAAGACTCTTCTTTGCACAAGAAAAATATAACTTTTCTATCACTGAGAATGTTTCAGAAGACTCTCTTCTGCATCTCAAATGGCTTCCTTTATGTTAATTATGAAAATTCATTCACATATCACAGCATTGTTGCATATTTTAATCTGTCACTTGGCAACGAAGTAAAAACTGGTCCACAACCCCTGTTGTTTCCTCATCCTTAGTTTGTAAAGGCAGGTGTTATACATATGTCAATAGACGGTAGTGAATTGTGGAGTTAAACTACTAAACTTTGTTTTCAGTACTGTGTTGAGGGTTTTTAGACAGAGCTGGATAAACCATCCTCTAACACTGTAACTGTACTAACACTAGAGTGAGTTACAGGGGCAATTAGTATTATTTTGACTTGAAAATATTAAAAAGAACCTTAAAATTATCATTAGTTTATTTATTTAACCTTTATTTAACCAAGTAAGTTAGTTGCGAACTGATTCAAATTTATAATAACATTTAGAACAAAGAGCTCTGAAGTTACAACAAAGATGCCAATGTATTAGACTGTGGAGTTATGAACTGAATGTATTCACACTGACAGTCCGATGGATTTATGTGACCACTAGAGGGAGTACAAAAAACAGATGCGGAAGTTGACAGTAAATATATCGGTAGGTTAATCCACATGATGACTGTGCGCAAAACTACACCACAGTTGGTCGAGGTGATTTCGTATTTGATGGCCAACTTAAAAATTCAGCGTGAGCTTGACGAGACAACACACAACGAGCGAGTTTATCAGCAACTCTCTGAGCAGACAACACAGAAGTAACATGCCACATCACTATGACAACCAGGTATGCTAAAGTCAGTAGTATCCAGTAATGGAAACGGTCTCCAGGTATCTGGTACCCAAGTCGAGCTGAGCCTGTTCCACGTAGTGGAAACATGGCATAGGTTTGGAACACAGATCCACCTTTAACATCAGTGATTTTCCAACTGTCATATAAATATACTCTACTTTTGGTGGAACATGGAGAATGCAGGTTTATTCAGTGTTTTTTACTACCTCTTCAGTGCTATACACTGACTGCCAACTGCATTTGGCTGCGTTTTAACAGTCAATAACAGATATTGCTCAGTTGCATTAATGGGAGAAACAAAAACTCTACTGTTGCGGAATGAAAGGAACTGCACTGATTCTCAGGTGGGGCTGTGTCGTTTTTCTCTGAACCGGATTTGGATCCTGGGGGATCAACATATACAGTTGTGGAAGTTCAATAACATATCCCCCATGTGTCCCACTCCGCTACGACAAATTTTATTATTCACTCCACATCAGAGTTTTTCTGTGTTGTGTCAAACCCCGAACACATAGTTTTGCTGCTTTACATAAAAGAATGTCTGGACTGCTCTTCGTGATCCGTTTGCTCTGTAACCCTGACCTCTGAGAAAGAGGATAAGTGGAAAATAACCAGGCTGAGAATTCCCTGTGTTTGTCAAAGTAAAGGTCAGCTAGTATGTGGTGAAATAGAGAAGGGATGAAAAGAACCTATACAGTCTCTATATATATCTATTAGGTACATGCTGTGTTGAAAAAGGGCCACTCGCACAAAAGGTAAATATGATGGTTGTCATATAAACATGGACATAACACATAATATCCTCCTGTGACCCAGGAAAGTAAAAGTTAGAGCTTTTTTTACATTAAATAATTGCCTTGATTGGAAACAGCATCATGCAACAGTTTTTTCAGATAATTAAAAAAAATATATATGGAATGTCCTTTGTAGTGGACAGGGTGTGTGTGTGTGATTTTTTTTTTGTTTTTTTTTAAGTAAAGCTGTGGAATTTTTGTCCCCTACAGAGGACAAAAACACATTACTGGGTCTCAGGAGAATATCTAGGCTCTGAAAGAAATATGTAACACAACTTTCCAAACTATCTTATAACCTGTATTTATATGTTTGTATTTATAAATTCTTTTCACTTATTTTTCTTGTTTGAATTTAGTTTTCCTCGTCTTAAACCAATGTAACCGCTATTTCCTTTTACTTTTGTACTGCCTTCCAATCCAAGCTCAGTCCTTCACATGATTTTTAGAACAATGGTAAATGACAACAATAATAACAATATAAAAAAATCATTAGAACAACAACATTCCTGCAAGCCCTGAGTGTGCTATGTATTAATGCTAATCGCTAATGCTAATAACAATAAACATCATCTTCTTGAGTACCAATCTTTGTCAAATCAGAGAAAACAACCACATTACTAAGGTTATCTTAGCTTTATTTTTGACTCAGAAATGACACTGATTTTCACCGCATGTTGGTGCAAACATGCTAAAATCATTTTCAGACTGCAATTCGCCTTTGTTTTGCATTGGAGTATTTCAGGCTTTTCTTCACAATTCCAACACCTGGACTGGTCCATAATATAAACTGCAGAGAGCAAGGGTTTTAAATACTTTGTCATTACTTTGCAAAAATACACTCACACTAAGCTTTCCACAATCACAAACTAACTTTCATATATTTTGCTTCTTTTGAAATGTGCTCAGTTAATGTCTGGATCTTGAATGTATCCAGGATTTGGCAGAAACATCAGCACTGTTCTGTTTGGCACTCACAGCTGGCAGCAGCGTCACCTGGCAGCTGAAACCACGAGTGAGTCCCTAATCTATGAAAGAGGGTGTGCACATTTAGACACTGCACAGCAATGCTAAGTTTCTGAACACCAGGTCAGTTAGGATCTGACAGCAATTCTGCAGCTGCTCCACTCAGATTCCAGTTTCATTAAGTGTTTTTAACATGGTTATGCTCCACCGCCTGTTGCTAGCAGGACATTATTAAGTAGCTCTAAGTCTGAGATAAGCCCTGTTCAAACTCCCTTGCTCCTAATGTCTGACTCAGGATGTTGCCCTTGTCATGAAGTATCATTCAAGCCTCATAAACTTCAAGGTTTGAAGAAAAAGAAAGAGGCTGTGAGAAGTGAGTTGAAAATTTGGTCTTTTGTGAAATTCGGCAGTTTTTCCATTGAAGTTTATTTGCAGTAGCTGGGCCAGCCTTCTGGGTTTCTCAGTGTATTCAATACTGAGAACACAGTTTGTAATTGGGCCAGTCGCTATGAAATATGCACTATCTATTCTATACCGACCAATCACAAGGGGATTTCACAAATGTTCACACAAACTTCTTTTTGTCACGTGTCAAAATCAGTTCCAAGTCCGCAAATCTCTTTACAACTGTTGGTTTGACTCAAAAATAAGGATTGAAGATTCCAGATTACACCCTGTATTTTTAAGTTTCTCTGACAAAAGCGTCACGTCCAACTTATTTGTGATTGGTTTACTCAGCGCCTGTTAGTCCCACCTTCATATCAGGATTCAAGCCCCACAATTCCAGATGGATTTCTCATCGCGAAAGATGGATAGCTGGCCAGGCTATATTTGCAGTGAAAGCGTCTGATTTTGGACCAAATTTGTACATATTCCCCAACTACCATCCAGGCGTACAATGGTAATATTTGTTTGGCTGTGGGTTTGTGGTCATTTCTACCTTTTGCAAGTGCTTCTATATTTGTGTCTCATTTGCGCCAAATTAGAGGCACCAAAATCTGTATCTGGCTCTAAAACTCTACAATACAAACAGGTTATGTATGTATACAGTATATGGAAGCCATTTTTCCTCTCGTGAAAAGAAGCCAATTCTGAATAAAGATGAGGAAGTACTCTGCTTTACTCTGTAAGTACTCCAATTCGCACAAACATATCTATAACAGCTTTAACTGGCATTAGGAAATGAAATTTTATAGTCGACTTGCTGCTCAAAAGGATGTTGCACCAGGGACTGAACTTCTTTTAGTGCTAAACTTCAGCAGCCTGGCCTTTATGTCTGTGTTTCCATGCTGGAGCCTCACCTCTGAGGACCACAAAGGCTTGGTTCTGCAGCCACTAAATCTCATATCAACCTGGAATCTCACTGGTGAAACACAGTGCCAAAAGCTCCATTTCATGTATTACAGGCAGCCCAACGGGGAATACTCCTGTGTGATTAATTTCCATTTCAAAGCTAAAAGCTCATGGAATGGTGTCAGGGAGTGGGTTTGAAGTGCTGCGGATTCAAATGGGAACAAAAAATGAAATAAATAAAAACACGCGGTGGGAGATGGCAACGGGGCACAATAAAAATACACACTAAATAAGTCGGATGTGCACACGCAGTGGGCGCCTGTTGTATGCACGCCGATCCTCGCTCCTTGACGCAGATACACACTCCGGTTCAAAGCGTCTCAGGTTTGATCTCTTGGCTTGTTACCTCATTTGACGATCACCAGAGCAGGGTTTCAGCAGCATGCGAGCGCGCTTCAGTTTTATCCCTCTCATCGTGAATTTATCGCCTACCCGACGCTGCCACCGGCCTCCCGCCTCACCCCTCCCCCCTGTCTGATCCTGTAGGCTCTAATTGGCCTGGTGTCCTTCACAACAGAGCGTGGTGCCGAGATCCGGACTGAGCGTGCTAGCAGGCTAATAGAGACATCTGCAAATGCCAGGTCACTGACTGGGCCGCTAACTCTCCTCCTAGTCTTGTCATGCTGCTTACGGTTAACCTTTTCATTGGACGGCATTTGTCTACAACAGGGATTTTCTAATCACTTGTGTGGTCTGTCAAAAGAGAGGCAGATCACCTAACCTATGCCTATGTTAGTGAATCAATAGAAACCACCCAGAGACAGGCTGAAAGTGTGGATGACAGTTGTGTTGAATGTAATTCTATTTATTCTGGTAATAATCACAAATGTAAGTTAAGTTTAATAATGAGTTGCGCTCACGACGAGGCAGGTAACCCTAGGGGCAGTTCTTTTCTGCACTTTCCTTTTGTTTAATGTTTTATTCTAATATTGTCCTATGTAACTGTGTGTGTGTCTATGCCTTTGTAAAACACTTTGAATTGCCTTGTGTATGAATGGTGCTATACTAATAAATTTGCCTTGCCTAAGATTTAAAGTGACGTCTGAGGTCAAACTAGAAACAATAATTGCTCAGAAAAAGTTGCCAGAATCAGATTTTACTTGCTTGACTTCAGTCTGAACAGTCCAATCTTTTTCATGTTGAATTCAGTCGTTAAATCCAGTGCCATTTGCAGCAAGACCTAAATCTGAAACGTCATATCAGACTTTATGTGACTTTTATGTCAGCTTTTGTCATATTTATGCACTAGTGGGAGCTGCACACGGAAGGTTTTTTCCCCCCTAACCTTTATTTACCCAAGAAAATTAAAAATCTCGTTTATAAGAATGTCCCGGCTGAGAAAGGCAGCAGCAGTTAACAAGGTTGTAGTTAAAAAAAAAATTCAGATACACGAACATTATATGAAATGCAAGACAAGTGCAAAATGTAAAACGCAAAGAAGGCATTAAAATATGTACAAAACAAGCAAAATAACCACAGCCGGATATTTCTGCCCACATGTCAGAGCAGCCTATATAAAAGTTGATTTTGCATTTGCAATTTTTGAATTAAATCTGTGTCATTTAAGCCGTTTGTGTCACCATCCCACCACTCCTGGAATCCACACATCTTTGTACATGAAGCAGCAGCCATTGCTTAACAAAAAGTTCACAAATTTTCTAGAGCTTCCAGTGAACATCAGCTTATAAATAGTGTACCATCTGACACGATCCAATCCTACTTCTTACGTAAACATGTATATAGCATGGACATTTTCTAACACTATCTTTTTGTTGGCTTGATCAGTGAATTTCCCTGTCATGGGATCAAAGTTTCCTCAAATCTAATCTAATAAAACTATCAACACTGACTTCAGTGGCCGGCATATACGTCTAGGGATGCAACGATTATGGATTTTGTTGGTACGATTATTGTCTAAGGAATACTCACAATTATTATGCATTAACTGATTTCACAACACAAGTCATGTATAAAATCATGTGAACATTCTTGAGAGATTTTAATGATTTTATTGCTGTCTTTTGAAAAAGAAACTCAGTGATATTGTAAAAAATAATAATCAAGACAAAGTAAAAAGTCCATCTCTCTGTTTAGAATTAAATAAAAGTGACCTCTGTTCTGTAAATATCAGTATACTTCCCTGAGAACCAAAAAAAAAAAAATTGAGTCCAAGGCTGCAGGATGTCTGAATGCACTGCTCTTTTGATTTTTAATAATATATATCATGTTATTATAATTAATACAAGACTAATATTTATTGATCCCCATGGGGAGATGATAGTAACAAATTAAAATGTCATTGTCATCAACTGTCATCCACACCTATTTTCTTAATTAAAAAAAAACAAAACAAACTTTAATAATTTATCTAACTTTGTAACATGATGTGGCTATTACTTTATAATTTTTTGTTAACGTATTTATGCATTACATCATTTATCTCCCATAGACTGACATTACGCCGCATTGGTGCGACTTCATTTATTTACCTTGCACTGAACTCAATTCACACTGCTACACTACTGATTATAAGTGACACACCGTGATGTTTTTAATCGCGGTTAATTGAAAAACCACATAAACGCTGCATCCCTATATACAGTATGTCAACATGAAATTAGTTCATACTGGAACCTGCTACAAGCCAAAACCCAATGTTAAGAGTTGAAAAATACATAAATCATAGAATCTGAGCAATAAAAAAGGGCCTAAGTGTAAAAAAAGAGGCATCTCAAAACTTAGACTAATGAAACTGACCATCCCATGTGAAAACATAAAGGTAATTATGTTAAAAGTGGATGTTTTTATGTATTATGGGGAAATTTAATTAGCAGGGTATGTACAATTGTACTTTTGCTTTTACATTTGACACGTCCCTTAAATATTTTCTAAATGCCTGCACTGATAAAACGTAATGAAAGATTGATTTTTTTGCCCACATTTCACAGCAACATTTGGGAAAATGTGACTGCACCACTGTACAAATACATGACATGAAGTTACTTTATGCTGATTTTTTGAGGTGCCACACTTCCCAGCAGGTTGCCTCTCAGAGCGTTTATGAATATTATCAACCTGTCGGAGCCTGTTTTAATTTAATCAATAGTAAATGCTTTTCTCTGCTTGTGTTTGTGATCACAGGTGGATCTGCTAACCTTTGAAAACCTTTGCTCTGAAGCTGACACCTACCTAAGTAACAGAATGACAGCCTTTAATTTCTAAGGGGGTTTGATTATCCCTGTATGTACGAGGTCATTCGAGGATGACTTACGGCGTGATGTTCACTGACTAAACATCAATATCAAAGTAAAAAAAATATGCTACTACTGCGTTTATGTTGTCATTGGAGATCAAAAAGGGTGTGGCCTGCAAATCTATACAGTAGTCTGTTATAGTATGTAATAATATTATTTAACAAGCAAAGCTGATTAAATTTAACCGAAACAAACAAAGCACCAAGTTGCCGTTAACGCAAAAGCCACATTAATTGTCATTTTAACAGTTATAATGCCAACGCATGCATTTATCGGTCATAATACATCGCAAGTATGGACACTATTAGAGCATTAACATGACATTCACTGCTATTACAAGGTCTTAAGTGCAAAACCCGCAGCATCTCAGCAAAACTAAACTATTAAGCAAGTATTATTTCTAAGCTTTCAGGAAGTTGTAGCTTTTTCAATCTTATGCAGACACATACAGTAATAGCCTTATGATGTGAAATTGTGGCGTTTTTGTGGAAAATGTTTTCTTTCCCCTCACCTGTGCACTTAAGCCTTCTACAAAGCTTAGGGAACACGTTGGAACCCATGTAGCACCAACGCACTTAAAGAAAACCCTGACTAATATTTCCAAAGGGGAAAAAAAAATCAACCTTTCAACAAACTAAAAAGGTAGGTATTTTGTACTTAGCATGTCTTGAACTCCTGCATTAATGCTTTGGTTCAATTCCACTTGTGTCAAAACATCCCTCAGTGTTCAGGAGACTTTCTTCTCATGGAAATGAATACTTTTGCAAACTCAATGTGAAAAAGCAACAAGTGACAAAAAGACCTTCAGCGCTCTTTGATACAGTGTGTGAACTACTTCAGTGGATGGATGAAGGGCATTCTTCCAAAGGATAAACCCTCATTCTGTCTTTTTATGCTGGTGGTAGAGAAAAAAAAATCAGTGTTCAGCTGGGTTGATATTCTTGCAGTATAGTCTGCATGTGTCTGACCGACTATTTTAAGATAATAGCGCAAGCGTTGCCATGTGAACTGGAAATGAAAACTCCATTCTTACTGCGACAAAGCTTCTTTGAAATTGCCGCCAAATCAATCGGCGTATGATTTAATATTTAGTGGAATACTTTATAGCGCCCGACCGATTATAGTGTATCACCGATTAATCAACATCTGCCAATATGTAACCGGTGGATTAACTTTTTTTGCTGCGCGGAGGTTGTGTCGCTTGCTGCTCCTGTGTGTCTGTGCTGCCCGGAGAGTTAGAGGAATAGTAAAGCATGTGCGAAACCTGCCCATTTAAACACAAATAAATCGAGAGTGATTTTGCAACAACGGGGACTTTGGTGAAACACCCTGCCTTGAATTATTAGTTTGATTCCCAAAATGTACCCGTGAGATAATAAAAAGATATTCAAAAATATAGTAGTGCCTAATTTTCGTGTCCTTTGTACCGTGTTACATGCGGATTTTCATAACATTAGTCTATATCTGGTTTGAATTTTTAGCCCCTCTGTCTGTTTTTAGGGACCAGTCTCATAGAAGCGCCTAGGGGTGGGCAATATGGCAAAAATATCATATCACCATTTAAAAAAAAATAAACTCACGATCTTGATTTTATCATGATTCTTTACACTGACTTTGAGAGCAATTTGCAAGTTTCTGAACAATGCAGCCAATTTCCCTATGTAAAGCATAGCCCTAAAAGAAAAAAAATTATTTAGCCCAAAGAACCTTCCAGAACATTTTTTATTTAGTTTGTGCAATTTTGCCAACATGTGCCAAGAACAAAATGTAAACCACAACACTCTGATTAAGTGCACTCTTGAACATAAAAACTAAACTGCACTTGGTTTTTGAGGTAGCTTTCAATAAACATGAAAAGTAAATTAAAAAAAAAAAAACACAGAACATACTGTTTGGACGCTGTCTCTTCAGCTGACTGAACAGGATGTTGACATACGTTATTCTAAGAGAACAGACTTGGATGTGGAGGACTCGCATCCTGCCCCCTCAGATTAAAGTTTCCGAAGGCAGGTTAATGGAAAATTAGCCGCGGATGTTGGAGGTTTCAGTGGATCGTACCAATTTCACATTCAGAAACAGGTTGATGTGCGCAGATGTCCACGGAGTAAAGTACACCCGACTCTGTGGGGGCCAAGTCTGAAGGTATGATAGACGTGCCCTGCAACTGTAAGTTTCAATTGCACTACGGAACGCACTCCGATACCCCCCCAATATCAGGATCTCTCTCTTTTGTCGGATCGTTGATACATTCTAATCCTTCCCAATCTAATATCGTCATATATAAATGCCACTTTTGCCGTCGTACTTATGTGACTTCGCTTCACTGTGCACAACTGTAGCAGCACAGGTTGATGACACACTTTTATTCATGTGCACTTACCAAGACTCTGGAAACGTTATCACTGCAATCCATGGTCCATGTCGCACCATGTGGCTGCTGATAACCGCCTAAGATTAGTATACACAAGCCCCAAGAAAATATTAACACCAGTCCACAGTCAGTAACACAGTAGGTGATGGTTATTCAATGTACAGCTAGCTATGAAATAGAAAAAAGAAGTGTGTTCTGAGTCACTATAGAAACGTGGCAACAAAACCTCCCTCTATGAAGACCCCAAACTCCTTCTGTTGGTATAAAAAGCTTATTTTAAGCAACGAAAACAAAGACATTAATATTTTCTAGTGGCTCTACACTCTTAAAAACATAACCGTGAATATATTACACTGTGTTACTGCAATTTCGATCCTCCTAAATCTCTTAAATCTCACACACTGAACAGATTTTATGCATCCTCTCTTTTTCCAAAAAGTAGTTTCCTGCCACCCGATTAGATAGCAGTGCCGGATGGTCAAGCAGCTACCACATGTGTGCGTCTGGTCATTGGATTTTCACCTGATTATTTATAGAGCTGTGTTTCCATTATAAGTGCCAGCGAAAGGACGGAGGTCACCGTAATGGAAAAGGCAGCAAACACAGACATTTAACTGGATTTTCAATCTGCTGCGCTGTTCTGCTATTCTTCCACTTACATATGAATGCAAAGTAGTAACTGATGCAAGGCTAACCAATCACCGAGACAGCGATGTCTAAACTACTGATCTATATATATTATATTGTACATGATAAAGAATGCATAGGTGTGTGCATTATTAAATAGACACTTAAAACATTCATGAATTTAAATGATCGCGTGACAGTGAAAGGTTCCTTTTAATGTTAATGTTTTGTGCTGTTGTGCAGCCATTGAGGTTAGTGGGATTAAATAATGTTTTTCAGATCATCTCAAGGGTTTTTGAATACATTATAACTAACATAACTTTGCACATTTGATGTCTTTACATTCACACATTACATGTGAACATTTTTAAATCCAGGCTAAAAACCTTCCTCTTATCATGTGCTTATGAGTAAACTCTTTTCAATCTTGTCTTTTACATGTATTTTTTTATGTTAATGTCTTGCGTTACTCTATTTTAATTTTAATGTATGTATGGTTTTAATATAATTAATGTATTTATTTCACTCTGTGAATGCATTTTAAAATTTCATTTTATCTCTGATGATGTTAATGTCTTTTACCCTTTTGTGATTTTATTCTTCTGTGATTTTTTTTATGCCTTTGTAAAGCACTTTGAGTTACCCTGTGTATGAATAGTGCTATACAAATAAACTTGCCTTCACACAATATATTTGTCTTAATTTGTGGATTTTTCTTGCCCTAAATCCTGCTGTTAATGATCTTATCCCTATAAAGGCTGCCATTATAATAGGCTGCCTAGGTGTCTTCATGTTTTCTTTGCAATCAGTGTCAGAAAATGTCTTTTTTTGCAAATTCTTTTGCACCTTTGTTTTCAGGAAGAACTAAACTTTCAATATCTGGCCATTAATTATCATTAGTGTAAATAATAAATGCTTAAAACAGTGTTTTAGTAAAAAAAAATAAAATAAAATAAAAATATGGAATTAAAGTTTCAGAAACAACTGTAAATGTCCATAATGAAACTTTCTGAGACTGCAGAAATCCATTTTTCAACTACTCTGCATCTGCTCAAACATGCTTTTTGGTCTGGAATATTCAGTATCCCTATTATAGCTTCATATTTTTTGCTATTTCCAGGCGTTTTTAGCCTCTGAAACAGTTCCTTTCTACCTCAAACAGAGTCCCACTTTGCTTCCGTAAAGTGTTGTAAAGTGTTATAAAGTGTCAGAAAGCTCAGGATCACAGCTTTCTTACGCCGGTTGAATTTGGTGGATAGTACAAACAGTTCCAGAGTTACAGTCATTTGAATGCTGTAAAGTTCCAAATGCAGCACCAGAGGGATTGCCGTTGTTAAAGGGTTAACTCCAAACCATTTATTGTTACTTACTTGAGGTCACTCTCTTGAACCCGCTCATCATCCAGATCCTCGATGTACTTGTCCCCTTTCATCCAGTAGATAAGTGGACTCACGTCTCCGCTGTAGCCGAAGAACGCTCTGCATGTCAGGTTGACAGGACTTCCTGCGGGAGACAAAAGACAGGATATTAAGACACAAACAAAAGTTTATCATATTTGTCTAGTGTCTGGTGTGAACAGCAAACAAATGGAAATTAAAGGTACAAAGTCGAAGATATGCAGATGAGTTTGTGTTGTGGGAGCTGGTTTGTAGTTGATGTTAGCAGACTCCATTTTCATGCTAATTGTAGGTAGAGCTGTATAGTTTTGCCGCTGCAGAAGCAAAAAAAGAGGACACAAAAGATCTATTTCGAGGCTGAATGTACGAGAAACTCAAGCAAATTGACAGTTTTTGTAAGTGCATTACAATATGTTCACCATCAGAAAATAAAACCTTTCTTCATATTTGTCATATATTAAACCTTTCAAAAACATTACACTAAGCAGCATGACCTATATACTGTAACTTGTGTTGTAATGTAATAACAGACATGTACTACACACTGATGTCTAGTGCATGTAGGACTCCCCATTCCTGCTGATTTGATAAAGTTAATGTCATGTTCTTGCTGAGGGAGGATGGAACAAAGCAGGTGTCTTTTAATTTAAGGTTGGAGTATTACGAACACAGGGATACGCCACTGTATCTGTCAGACATCGTTATCTCAACTCAACTTTATTTATAAATCACTTTAAAAACAACACAATTGGCCAAAGCTCCGTGCAGATGCACCCAGATCACCACTATTTAAACGGATCTCGTGGGCTTTCATGATATTCACCAGTCTGGGGGAATCGTAACTTAAAGCCAGATGAGCTGACATGGGATTCAGATGTTGGAAAGAAAAGGGATTATATAAAATAAAAGATCAAATATCAGGAGGGCTCTCTAATGTCTTTTGAACAATTAATGGATAAAGATAATTTGCCTCAGAAACATTTTTTTTTATATTTACAAATAAGGAATTACATAATTACACAAATGAAATCTACATCAGAACCTCCTCTATCCTGTATCAGAGAACCATCGTCATAACAAACGTCTTCTGTCAAAACTTTATGATGCGCTGTTGGCAGGTACTAAGGACAATTCTCATTCTCATTGATCTGTTTAGAAAAATGATCTTCAAACACAAATCTGTGTAGAGGATTGGGAGAGGGCCCGTCTTCCAGCTCAAACACAAACAATGAACACCAGGTTTAGACTATTACAGTACAAATGGTTATTTAAAACATGTCACCCCTGCAAAACTACACGGTTTTAATCCTAACATTCCTGACATTTCTACTAAATGTAATAAGGAAACAGGTACTTTGTTTCATTGTATGTGGGCCTGTGAGAAACTTCAGAATTTTTGGAAAGAGACTCTTAAGTTAATTTATGGATTTATAGAATGTATTATCCCTGTGGATCCAAAATTCAGGTAATCGTAAAAAAAAAGGAAACTGTTACATTTTTGTATGGAAAGATATTCAAGAAGCCACGGCGAACCAATGGATTAAAGACATGTCTTCTGACCTGGCACTGGAAAAGCTGACGTACCTGCTAAAGGAAAGATCCAAGACTTTTGTAAGATCTGTACGCCTTTTTTTGGAATTTTTAAAGGACCTGTTTGTATAGACAATTAAGTTGTGTCTGTCAAATATGTTTTGTTGCACTGGGAGTAGGGATTGTTCTGATGTGTTTGTGTTGTTGCATGTTCTTCTAAAACAATGAAAACAATAATAAATAGGCTATATTTATGGGGAAAAAAAATAAAAATGTTATACAGACATTAAAACCAATACAAGAATGAATAAAAACAATAAAAGTCATTATACATTAAAACATTAAAAGCCAACTTCTCACACTGAGTTAAAAACCAAAGAGAAAAAAATCCGTTTTGAGTCAGACATCGATGTCGACACATATTTGCTGATACTCGCCAATATTTGTATCAACATTTAAGGTATATTTTCAATGATTATTATGGCAGATATTTATCTCTTGTGGTAATATAGAAGGTTTTTAATACATTTTTACATTTGAATCTGTGTTCATTCAAAGATAACGTGTGAAAGGAAAGACAGACTTAACTCTATATATATATATATATACTCTAATGGAGGGGGGATGCATAACAACAGAAACAAACAAACAATAATAATAATAACAACATGGGTTTTGACATCAGCTACCAGCCAAAAAGCCATTTGAAACACAGTAGAACCTCCATGACCTTCATTTTCCCCATTGAAATGATCTGAAATATTATTAATCCGTTCGTTTCCAAAAAAAAAAAACCAACAACAAAAAACACCCAAAAATTCAATTTTAACGTGTTTTTAAAACAGAAAAAGTCCAGTTAGAAAGAATAGAACAATTATACAACCAAATACACTGGTTTTATTGATCTATTTACCTTAAAGATGAGATGGTCTGTGTGTGAGAAACATAAAAACTTCAGCTAGAAGAATTTGGTGTTTTTTTCCTCTTCATTTGTTCTTTCTGGCCTCACTTTCATCACTGTCCGCAGCTGCAGGTCGTTCATTATTATTCATTAATGCCTCGTTGTCATTAAATAAAGCAGCTGAACGACCTGAAATTAATGTGTCTGGACTTTTTTTCCTTTTTTCCCCCGAATCAAAAACATCTCGCCACTTAGCCAACGGTTCTTTAAATTTACCGGCAGATATAACCTCTTTCACTACAGGGAATGCCGTTATGTTGCAAAACATAACTGATAGCCGCTTAGCTAACTGCTACGTGTTTGTGACGTTAGCTTAGCTGCTTTAGCTCCGCCGCACGTGCGTGTGTGTGTGTACGTGCCGTCTTCCACGTGAACCTGTCGCGCTTTACCTGCTTTTCTTAAAGGGGCAGCGACACGCCCTAAATAATTGAGCGATGATGCCTTCGCGTGCTATCGGGAAGACGGGTTTCCCCACTTGTGAGTTTGCAATTAGAAGCGCGATGTGTTCCGCTGCTTTCACGCGAGTAATCATGACCGTTTGGGATGCGTTAATTTAATCTGCAGCAGCACTGTTTGTACATTTTTTTTTCCCAGATTGTGTATGCTATAAATGTGCAAAATCGTCACTAACAGCAGCAGAACGTTAATAAAAGCACTGTTTATCTGCCATGTTGAAAAGTTTAAAGCTTATTTTCGTCTTGGCAGTTCATGTAATGGAATTTGTTGTGGTTCTTCCCTTAAAAATACGACGTGAGGGGGCGTTCATGTGCAATTTACCTTAATTCCCATAGTCCCTGAAGGCAGCATTAATAGATCCATTGACTACAGTGCCTGATTTTTACATCAACAAGGTCCAACTTAAATTCAACAGAACTTCAAATGTTAAAAAGCTTTAAAATGATGTCTTCACCCTCCAGTCGGAATCTGAATGTTAATTTTGACAGTATTGTAAGAGCTCAGCATTTCCTGGTAAACACTGTAAAATGTTACTTAAGTGTATATACTTCTTTAGCTTCTAATGAAAAGTTTTCTTCAAGTTTTAAGTCACTTGTAAACATCTACTTTTTTTTTTTTTTTTTTGCCAGTTTCAGGCCAGTCCAGAGGAATGTGGGGTTGTTTTGGGTCTTGACCAATTATAGTAGACCGGGTTTTTGGGAGAATCAACCTTCCCAAATTCCAGAAAATACATAAATACGCAAACTCGGAGAACTTTCTGCTAGATGCTCCATGGAGATCATAGTAGTAAATAAAAAATAAACTAACTCATCTTTTTTGCAAGTAAAAAAATTGTGCAAAATATTAAAAACAAAACAAAACAAAAAAAAAACAAACAGCCAAAACAACACCAAAAAACATCATTCTGGAAGGATCTCAACGGCATTCATTTAATAACCAGTGTTAGGTGGATGCCCAAACAGCTGAACAGTACAGGCAAAAAAAAAAAAAGCAAATAAATCAATAAATAAAACTGTATCGTCCCCTGTGCCCTCTCAGATAGTGGATAACCGGCGATATCTGATATCACCAAGCACCACAGTCACCTTTTCTCTTTCTACACTCCAATTTCCGTCTGTCAAAAAACAGCATAAAAGTCTCCTTGAACCATCTCTGGCTCTTCAGCGGGGCCATCTGAAACCACCCTGAACCCTTTTTCAATTCCCTGAAGACCTCTTAAACTTGAAAACACTGGGTTGAAGCCTCTTTCACAGCAACATCTCAACACTGTATCTGTCTAAAAGCTCCTACGCCCGTCTCTGTCGAGCCCTGCGTTTCAATTTCGATCACAGTATTCCGTTGTAAATTGTAAAAACATAAAAGAACACCAGGGCTTTTAATGACAAAGTGATATGTAGTGAGATGTCTGCTATTCTCTGTGAAAACCTGACTTCGTTATGACTTCTTGTTCTTCTTTTCAGACTATGCAGAGGGTCCAACAGTGCATATTAATTCAGCGTGGAGACGAGGGGATGTTGTTTGCTCTTGTGACTCCAAGTCTGTGATTAACCTTCATTATACAACAGCATTCCACAAACTACATCGATGCTATTTCTAACACACAGTGCTCAGAGTATATGTGATGAGTAAATACAGGGTGTTTATACACTACCAGCAGGGGTCAATTCTGCAGCGCTGTGGCTTGATTGTTCCCATATTTAATTTAGTCGGTGCTGTTTAAGGGCTTCAGCAAACTACAGGCAAGGTTATAGAATTAAATGAAGACTGCATGATGGTTTTTCATGCAGAAACTACTTGTAAATTCAAGCAAGTCACACATAACTACTTAATACAAATAGGCTGCTGTCACAAATCAACATGAGAGTGGCGGTTACGTTTAATAAATGAGCGTATACAAATAGAACAGCTACATCTTCATAGTGTGGAAAATATTAACTACGTCCAAAAAACACATCCCGAAAACAACAAAATCATGCTTTGGACTGCTGCTTCTTAAAAAAGTGCAATTTAGCGAAGAGTTAGATTTTTCTATCCATCCATCCATTTTCTGAGCCCGCTTTATCCTCACTAGGGTCACGGGGGTCGCTGGAGCCTATCCCAGCTACTT
>JAPQRP010000014.1:6181402-6191521 GCA_037367295.1 Apogon hyalosoma
TGGATGGTGGGAGGAAGCCAGAGTACCCGGAGAGAACCCACGCAGACACGGGGAGAACATGCAAACTCCACACAGAAGGGTCCTACCGACTGGTGTTGGAATCGAACCCAGGACCTTTTTGCTGTGAGGCACGAGTGCTATCCGCTGCACCACCGTGTTGCCCGAACTACAGATACATCCCAAAAAAAAATAAAAAAGAATTTTCCCTGTACTTCTGTTTTTGTAGCAGATTGTGGTTTAATGGACTGAACTGTGCATCTAAAAACCCAAACACAGTCAGAGTTTGAAACTAAAAACATCTCTATTTATACTTTATCTGGTGTTATAAATGCACTGTCTCTATTTAACATTCCAGATGATTTTTGTTCTACTTTTAACCTTTTCTAAGTGATTTATCACTCTATTATAACATTAGCCTCTGCATTTAGCATTTTTCAATAAAAAGCAAGGATTTTACTGCTTTTAATTTACTGGGCATGTAGATGTTCATAATAGTAAATTCAGTTTTCTTAATATTGATCAAAACAGAGAAAACTGAAGCGCAAAGGTGAGTTTTTCAGCAAAATATATAGCTGTAAATTGTAAATGGGTCATATCTGATCAGGATAAAATGCTGAAAAACTGTATTTTGCCTAAATTATTAACATGTATTGATAGGATTAGTGGTTGAAAAGTTATTAAAGCGTAGATAGTTTTGGGTGCTGGTGGCTGTTAAGGTCTTTGGGGGTGAATAAAAAAAATTAAATATAGTCAATCTCATCTCTAGATATCATTAAATCTTAGGTGGAAACCTCATAAGTCCATTTTTTAAGAGATTCTTCACATTCACCTGACAGTTTTAGAAATATTTAACCAATGAGAAGTGTTGAAAATGGCTTGTGACCACATTCATTTATTTAGAATATACATCGTTTTTCTGCTTTCCTGAAAAATAACCGGTTTGGACATAAGAGGCGATATTGAACCTTTAGCTTGAAAATGTGTGAAGTGGGTTCTGACTCTTAACAGCCTGGTGGGGAAAAAAAACAAAAAAAAACCACATCCAAAGCAGTCTTGATTAGCTGTAGAAATGGAGCCGAAACATCTTAAAAGGTTGACTGGAGCGTTCATATGGAGTATGTTTTTAATGAATAACTACAGGAAAATAGGCATTCAAAGGAATTCTAGTCAGCAAATGCAAATGGGATAAAAAAAAAGAATAAAAAAACAAAAAAAAAACCCCAAAAAACACAGGAATACGCTACATCTTGGGTGCTCACTCTTGAACTCCAAAGCGGTGTGATGTGCAGATCGGCCTCCTGGGCTGATCAGGACGCGGCCAACAGAACAGTAAGGAAACGCATATCAACAGTCCGACCCCCCGCCGCCGCTCCCCACAGGAGTTCCAATCCCTGCTCAGCTCATTTCAAACACACATCCACTGTGGCCGGAAACACATAAACCCCTTTTAAACCCGTTTTCTCTCCCTGCCGCGGATTAGAGACCTCTCATTCTTCTTCCACACACTTATCGCATGCATGCTGAAGCCATGAGTGTGTGGCCCAGCACTGTAACCAGAAAAAGAAGAGGGGGGATGAAAAGAACAGTCGCCATCAAAGCCTGAGGATGACTCTGATCCACAAAACAAAGCTGTTCATGATCAAGGAAGCTCCACCAGTCGTGTGTCCAGGAAAGCAAAAAGGTGATTCAGCACCTCTTCATTAGGGCTCCTTGGGCCCCTGGCGAGGACTCAGAAGTCTGCGAGATGGGAGATAACCATGGTGTATAATTGGGTACTTGCTAGTTCAAAGATAATGGGGATTTTATTTTACAGAGGCTCGCTCTAATTTGGCCCTCTAGTTCAGGCTAGTGTACACAGGTGATAGCTAAAGCGTTAACAGAGAAAATCGGGTCTGGAAACTCAAAACAAAACAGAACGAAAGAAAGAAAGAAACCCAGAGTTGGAGGATGGTTTTGCATTTTGTCTCACAGCTCGACAAAAACAACGTCCGCAGCCAAGAGATAAGGTGTGTGTGAGCGAGAAAGAGGGAGGATGTGTTTTAAGGATCTGTCCTGGACCACACACACACACACACACACACACACACACACACACGCATACATTTCAATACACACACACACACACACACACACACACACACACACACACATGTCTGTTGCTGTTCTCCCTTCGTCCACCAGGGGTCTCTGTTGTGCTACAAAGCATTGCGGTTGCAGGAGGAGAGCATGAAATAACAACAATAAAGGGGGAAAAAAAAGGAAAAAACAAATGCACCATTTTGACAGGTGCAGACAACAGTAAAAGGAAACACGGATCCTTTTGTGTGCCACCTTTGATGTCAAGAGGCTTCACCCATGGATCTGAACAGCATGTTGTGTTGTAGCATTGACAGCCTCACTGCTGCGCTGACAGCAGCTGCTGTGTCACTCTCTAAGACTTATTCCGAGGGGCTCCTCGTGCATATGGCTGCGTGTTGTTCCCCCAACGATGTCGTGTTAATTTGTCCTGGTCTGACTGCCAGAGTGCGACCGAGGCTGCACGCACAGGGCTGGAGGTTGCTTTCACTCATTTTGGGAGATGCACCAACCGGCCACACAGGGATTTAAAGCAACACTCAGAGTCTAACATTGAAATCCCAACCTCTGGTCTTGGTCAGAGGGGGTAAAATGAGCCTTAATGCGATTGTCTCCTCTTTTATCTCGCTGCGCCTCTGAAGCATCTCTCAGCCGCCGAGGATGGGGACGTCAGCAAAAGTAGCTCAGCAGACAAACCGAAAGCTATGAAACGCCACAGAGGACGCAGGAGACACAGGCATGAATCTACATCTGCATCTGAGCAGGAACGATAGCCACTCTGAACGCTTCCCACAGACTAAATCCAGCATTGCGCTGCCCCCTGTGACCTGAGATTACAAAGATTACACATCAGTACGTCCACACGCACTGTCTGAAACATCCAGGTTCACTTACCAGCATTTCCCATTCAGACCCAAACAATCCAACTCTCTTCTTTTCACAAATCAAGCCCTGCAGCTATCACAAATAATACTTCAGAGAGAGAGAGGAGACTAAGGTTTTCAGTGTTTTTAGTTGGAAAATCATATGCAAGCCTCCTTTTAAATGTTTTCACTCAGAGGGGAAGCATTTGGCACTAGCCCCATGATGTAGACAAAGAAACACATGGGCTAAAGGACGATTTTTTTTTTTTTTTTTTGCCAAGTCTGAGCTTAATCAGTTAGTCAGTATTAAATGGTTTACATAATAATACTCAGGGGTAGCTAGAAATTCCACCTGATGCACTGTAAAGTTTCCAGTCAGTCACCATACTTTTGCATTTAACATTAAGAAATTTCAAGTGAAAATACAACTTTTCAGTGTAAAATCAGGCATTTGAATGTGAAGTGAATTATACCTCAGTGGCTTGAGCATTAGACACCTATTAACATGTTAAAAATGTGCAAAAACATGTATAATTTGTCATACAAGGACATTAAAGTACAAAATAGCAGCCCCTCCACAGATGTTAAACACTTACTACTTCCTGCAAACACTAAACACACTTGTATGAATCTCGTAAACATGATGCTCCAACTAAGCGCTACAAAAATTTCCACTCCAGTGAGCCAGCGCACTTCTGTCCCGCGTCACATGACTGCACAAGCCATAAATCAGCCCAGATTGTTGGAAAGGCGCCATTGCCTTAGAAAGATGAGAATCTCACGGTTCACAATGTAAAGTTTGCTTTGATCATGAACGGTTCAACAGTCATTTAATGTTTTGTAAAATAGGCATGTGCATGTTCTGGATGGGTAACGGAAAAAGAAATGCACGAGGACGAGATGCTTTTCAATGGATTATAATCAGTGTTGGGAGTAACGCGCTACAAAAGTAATCCATTACAGTAGAGGATCACTTTTAGCAACTTTTAGTTTTGTAAGGCGTTACGAATCAATTTTCAGTAATATTTCACTCGGTACATGTTCAATAGTGCTTGCGTTACAACACACTTTTCGCCCACAATTTAATCTCTCAAAAATGCATCTGTAAAGTTCTGTTTCCTGTTGGTGTTTAGCCAATGGGTGCAGACGGCAGAAGACAGTCCACTGGCCACATGGACATACGCTCATTACTAACCCTAACCCTGCTTTAAGAAGCTAGTTAGCATTAGCACGAGCCCTGTGATCAGCAATGACAAGGTAAGCTAACGTTTCTATGACTAGTTACAATTCTTTATCAATCGCAGCTTTATCTCACTGTTTAAGATGTAAAATGTTGAATAAAATGCAAGTGTTCCGACTGGGAGCCACATCTTATTCTTCTCATGCAGAGAAATTACCAGGATAAAGCTCACCAAGTTGCGGCGCTATTTATTTTTTTGATAACAGTGGGACAGATAGGAATCAAGTGGGTTCCCCCGTAGAGTTCTGAAGGCACCTGCCATGCACCAGCTAATCAAATACAAAGAATATAGCTACCAAACAGCCAATCAAAAAATAGCATTGCTGTATCCGGGTAAGATTTAAAAATTCCCGCTACAACGACGTTACAGAAGAGGATAGCGGTCCCACTGATCTCGCCGAAATACAATAAACAACACATAACATTATCTCTCTCTCTCTCTCACACACACACACACACACCCGCACTAAGAAATGCTGAATTAAATAAATATTTTTATTTGTATGATTTTACGTGTCATTTATCTCCGCTGCCAAAATCTCACTCTAAAGTCAGTTCAAAACCTGAGAGCCTTGGAGCTACCCGTCCACATGTACTTCTGGGCGCAAATTTATGCGTCACAAGGCTCTCTTGTGTCTTGTATTGGGGGGGTGGGGGAGGGGCTACTGTGCACATTTATGACTTGAGTCTGTATGTAACTCAAAAGTAATACATTACAATTCAGAGACAGTAATATTATAAGGTAAGGAATTACTTTTAAATAACAGTGACAAGTAATCTGTTATGGATTACAGTTTGGATGCGACTTGCACAACGCTGATTACAAATCGGAGGTAAGTTTAGGTATGTCCTCAGCCATGCTTTAAATGTTCCAACGATCATGTTTTCGTCCCCTGTCCGGTCTGAATGGTGCTCCCTCTGCGCTCTAATTAGCCCATCTTTTAACGTGTCTGGGCTCCACATAAAAGAAGCGTCGGATTGCCCCGTGGCACGCGATCAGAAGGATAGAGCCGGCTGATCTGGACTGACGAAAATAAAAGAATCAGTAGATAATCGCTGAGAACGCTTGAAAGGGCTTTCCCAGATTCCGCCGACCAGCTTGATGCAACTCTTGAAAACGTTTCTGCAGACCAAATAAGTCATCTTTATCATTCGCTTGAACGCACTTTCCAAGCGGCGAAGGGTTACGGCGGCGATAGAGCTGCGTAATTGCAATGGCTGGATACCCACTTACTGTGCCAGATGTGGCGGCCTAATTGTCTCTCTGTTCAGCTTTCTTCCTTCTGCTTTGTTTATTATCGCCTGTGCCTTTCCAATCACACATTTTAAAGCAGCCATTGACTGCGTGCCGTTCAGTATTCATTTAGCCAAGTCCCGCTCGCGTTCGGTCAATCTCCTGTTATTCATACTTGCTGCTGCACCTCATTATCGCTAAGCAGGCAAACTGCTGCCGCCTTAATTAATGCAGGTAAAGCAGATATCAGGAGACACACAACACAATTTCTCTGCGCTTTATAAGCATGTTAACATGTGGCAATCATAATCGGAAATGCTCAGTGGTGTTTGGTGAAATTACAATTTTCCCTACTTCGTGTTACTTTTCAGAACAAGCCATGTCTGGGAATTAAATAAGGTAGCAGAGTTGAACATTACAGGGCGGTGGGAAACAAACAGGCAGAAGGGTTTGGGTGAATAACAAGTCCAATTCGGGCCTTGTGGAACAGAGCATGACATTTGCAAAAGATCAACACCCACTCTTAGCATTGATGTTCTCATAATGCGATGTTCTTTCACACAAAAGCGGTGCCCATTATCGCTCTCCAATCCAGAGAAGAATCACTACCCATGTTATACCTGGTGCTGCTTATAATCTTTTGTGTTGAAGCCGTAATTTCACCAATGAAAAGCTTGTTAGATATTAGTGAAATACTTAAAGACCACTCCACGGGTTTAGCTCACAGGTATAAAAGAACCGGATGATGACGAAGATACTCTATACACTAGATTTCAATGAAAATTATAGAATTCATGCTCTTAAATGTAAGATGTATCATATTCTATTGAGATCCTTATGGTGAGTCACATCTTGCATTATAAGATTCTAGCAAGTAGCAGGGTCAAAGGTCATCACACAGTACTGTTGCCTTAACCTATAAAGACCCGGTGCTACTTTTGTGGCAGTTCCAAAATAAATTTTTCTCTCTATTTAATCTTTAAGTGATTTATTACCATTTATTATAATATTAATGTCTGTATTTTGCCTTTTTCAAAGAAAATCATATATTTTCTTATATTTATTTCACTGATCGTGTAGATGTTCATAAAAGCTCACGTTAAAGTTGACTGTCATAATATCAGAGACTGAGAAAACTGAAGAAAAAGTGACTTTTTGGACAAAATCTATCATTAACTGAACACCATCCACTGTCTTTGATCCAACTCCATGGGTTTTATTAGTGAATTAATGTTGTAGAAGATGACAGTGATGACAAACTGTATTTTACACCAATTTATTGATAGACTTAGTGAATCAAAAGGTATTTTACAATAATAGATCAGTACATGGTTTTGGTCGTTAGCGGCTGTTTGGGTCTTTATGGGTTAAGACGACTGATCCCAGTTTTCACTCTGAATGTGTTCAGAGATTTAAGCTGTATGCATGTGCAAAAAATACAAAAAAAGCAGTGATGATGTTTGTTATGGAAAAAAAAGGGGGAAAGAGTTTTCCCTTGACCTTTTATTTTTCAAGTTAGAGTAAAAACCAGTAAACAAAGACAAAAATAAAAATATATGAAGTCATGCAGGAGAAGTTTAACTTTGAACTGATGTGTGTTGCAAATAAACTTCTTGAAATAAAAATGGCAGTTTTCACCTGCTGTTTCCCCGTGGCATAAAACGGGAGAGAAACAAAAACACATCTACCTTTACTGGTTTGTTCTGAACATATATGCTACACAAATAGTCGACAAACCGCAAATAGTGGACGAACACTTTATGATGCCCAACACTGGTTTGTAAACTACCTTGAGATGTGCAAAACATGGCTTTTATGGAAAGAATTGGGTAGAGTCACACACACCTACAATGTCCAACTGAGCTAATTAGCATGCTAGCTGAGAAAGGCATAGAATTCAGTACAAATGAATGCTAACATCAGCAAATGCACTCATAAATGTAACTAAGTACCAATAAACTTCACGACAGAATCCACTGACAATCTTGTTAATGTAACTTCTGAAATACAACCACATTTAAGCTTTAAGTTTTATTAAGTAAACAAGCGCTCCGGATGCTTAAGCTAATGCTAGCAAAGCGCAAACAGCAAAACACTGACGATACTCACCAGTTTTAATAAAATCCCAGGGGTTACTTCCTGTATTCATGCGTTACTGTTTGGTTTTGGATCATTTAAATGGATGAGTTGTATTAATATTCACAGGGGAAATTAAGGATAGAAAAAAACATTTTTGCTCCAGGCCTTTTTCCATAAAGCTTTAAAACACGGAGGTCTGCGGGGATTGACTCGCTTTTGGTGTCAGCCCCCTAGTGGACATTAAAGTTACAACAGGTTTTGACATTTCGCTCTTCAGCCCCAGATTTGCTCAGATTTGAATGAGGGGCTATAAGGGGAATTACTGAATAACGTCAAAGTATCTGTACTGCATACTCATGTTTTCCACTACTTCCCATCACAATGCACTTCATTTGTGGATGCTTTACTGTTTTATTTCAGTCTGATCTGTGGTTGTTTTAAACGTTTTTGCCTTTTCAAAGACTCCTGTCACTGATAGGCCTACAGTGACACTGATACAGAAGAAAAACTTAAGCAGAAACTTTCTAAAAATCCAGGTCTCTTTCCTATGCTGGTACTTGCTGATGCTGCTGTTAGCTAAAAAAAAAAAAAAAAGCCTCTCTTATGGTGAGATGTTGAAGACTGGATAACAACTGGGCTTGAATGCTCACTGGGCTTTGGTGCAGCGCTACCAGAAGAGGGAAGGGACTCTTGTCCAACTTAGCTCGGAAACATAAATCCGCCTGGAGAATCTGTAAGTGGGAGTGTGGAGTTTAGATCCTGATGGAGCGCTGGGGAAAATGGAAAATGTGGTGCTGTGGGAAGCCAAAGACACGATTGGCACTAAATAGCAGGTTCCTTGAGGCCATGCTGGTTCACCTTTGAAGCGTACCCCTAACGCCAACATCCCCATTTCCTAGCTGAGGCTCCCTGTGGTTCCCCGCTCAGCTTGGGTCCACTTTAGCACTGCTTTCACTGAATTCTTCTCTTAACTACTGTCTGGTGGATCTGAAATAGCCGCTTCCTCCAGGAGAAACAAACATTCATTCATACTATTCGGCAGACCACAAACCCAATCTGCTCTTGTGAGACTGTCTGCACAGAAAGTCTCAGCCTCGGTGCGAGCCTCGCCTGTATACTCACTGCTATTTGCTTGTTAATGATGAAATGTTATGACTCATGGCAGTTGCATGGCAGCCTTTCAGGAGCTGCCGAATCCGTCAAATGATATCTCATGCCCCAGACAATTTGTAGTGGAGAAGAACAGTGTTACTCACCCTGACAAACAAAAAAATAGATTTGGATGTTCATTTATTTGACGTGGACAAAACAGTAGCGTTGGAGCTGCAACGTATGGTTCGTATTCACAGCACTGAGTATTATTCAGTCAAGGCTGTATGACTTTATTAACCTTTACAGTAAAAATTTATATATTTTTTTGTCAACGTCAGCATTTAAGCTGACTGTCAAATCAAATAAAGAAGGTACAATGTGGTAACGTACAGTCATATTTATTATGAGTTTTCACACTGAACATGAATTTGATGATTTAGTTTAATTAAAGTTAACAATAATTCTAATATTTTTAGCTTTAGGGTTATGATTCAACCATATTCGCATTGAGGTTGTTTCAGCTCAAACTCCAGTGTCGGTAGTATCATCCTGGACATGTGTACAAGTACTATATTTAGGATTTCTAATAATAGTTTGATTGAAGAAACTTGCTGTTATGACATTAAAACCAAACAGGAAGTGGCTTTACTGTTGCTTTATCAAACATATACTTCTTCAAATATGCCACATCAGGGAACTCTGGTCATACTCAGTGTCCCTTTGCACTTAAATTGCAACTTCATAATTACACTGACTTTAGTACCTTACAGTTTAAGTACATTTGTTTTTACATATCTAATTTATTATACAGGGTGGGTGAAAAGTAACTAGGAACAAGGAATCGCTTATTGAATTTTTTGTATCACTGAAGTCAAGAGGAAGACATTTTTAAAAAGGACAACACGAATTTCTTATTTTCTTATCGTCTTATTTCTTATTCACAGATTCAGGAGGTTCTCAATATCCCAGACGATGTCCTTCAGGAGGTTGTTCATTCCATCTCTGGCCGTTTAAGGAACCTGGTTGATGTCCACCGGTGCTTTCGTTGAAATATGAAGATTTACTTTAATTTTCCCACGTAGTAAAGAACATGCATCATTTGTCTCAATCAATTTGTAATAGGAACATGGATTTATTACCAATTTTTAATGCCTCGTTACTTTTCACCCACCCTGTATATAGTGTGTTTGCTCTTGTGTTCTATTATGTGTTTGATCTAAAACACAGTCTATACACATATATGTCATAATACTGGAAGGTCTCAGAGCATCTGTGTGTGTGTGTGTGTGTGTGTGTGTATGTATCTGCACAGTTCTGAGAAACTGAAATGTTTTTCATTGGCCAATTTGGTACAGACAGTTGAGGAATCGTCTCCACATTAAATATCTCGACAAGTTGATAGGACCAATATTTTGGGAGATATTAGTCATTTTGGAATACAATAGCCTTATAATCATGTTGCGTTGCCTGTGACGGTTGACAGGAAGTGCAGTATCACGCTGCGTGATGGGAAATAGGTCAATGTACTAATATAT
>JAPQRP010000014.1:6226834-6237705 GCA_037367295.1 Apogon hyalosoma
TCTCACAGGTGCATTTTGGGAATTGAACTAATTATGCAAGGCAGAGTGTTTCACAAAAATGACCGCTGTTGCAAAATCATTTGCGATTTACATGCACTTAACTGGGCAGGTTCTGCAAGTGGACACGATGGGTTACATACAGAACCTGGAATGAGATGGAGATTCATGAAAAACCTACATGTCTGGATTAGAAAAACCACTAGGATCGACACATTTAACACAGTGGCTTTATTTATAGTCTATACAAGACCATTTACAGCCATGTGGTCCAGACACCTCAGTAGCTTTTCATGTCCCAATTTTAGTCCTATTTTTGGCCCCAATATTTGATTAAAAATTCATTAATTTTGGGATGGCTCAGAGCAAGAGTATAATTTGTTTTGCATTTATCTGCGGTCATCATTAGGTCCATCCTGGGGGGAAATAGGTCTACATTTACCTTTTATTATTGGGTCTAAAAAGCTGGCAAAGTGCCGGATACCAAAATGAACCTAGTTTCCTAGAAGTACCCAGATACCAGTACACGGTGTAAACCATGCACTGCATTTTAACAGTGAAATGTGAATGGATTCTCAAACAGTCATTGCTCACATAGTAACAATCATAACATTCTTCTTCTTGTTCCATGTCGATACATCTGCAGGCCTAATTTCTTGACTCTAGTTTTACTAAAAATTAACCTGCCTTTGCTTAAACCTGTCTCCTTTTACGCAGGAGGTGGAAATCATGCAGATGTCTACGCTGATGGTGTGTCACAAAGTTGCTCAAGTCGCATAGTAGCAACAAAATATGATCAAATAGTGATGCTGCGTCTTCCATGTTCAGTGGCCTCTCGTCCCTTCATGTTTTCTTTGCAATAAAAGTGTCAGAAAATATATTTTTTGGCAATTTTTCTACACCTTTCTTTCAAGGAAGAACTTAACTTTCAACATCTGGCCTTTAATTATCATTATTATAAATAATAAGTGCTTAATTAATAAAAAACGGACTTGAAGCTTTTAGCATATTTATGATCAGAAACAACTGTAAATGTCCATAATGAAACTTTTTGAGATTGCAGAAATAAACTTTCAACTATTTTCCATCTGCTCAAACATGCTTTTTGGTCTAGAACATTCAGTATCCATATGATGGCTTCATATTTTTTGTTATTTCCAGGCGTTTTTAAGCCTCTGAAACAGTCCCACATTGCTGCTGTGAAGTGTTATATAGCGTCGGAAAGCTCGGGATCTCAGCTTTCCGATGCTGTTTGAATTCTATGGACAGCATATACAGTTCAGGAATTACAGTAATTTGAATTGCAACATGCAGAGAGATTACCGTTGTTAAAGGATTCGGCAAAATGACGACCATTGACAGCAGGAAATAGCATTTAACCAATGGAACAAAGGTCATTTCTAAATGCACGTTGAAAACATTTATCTTTCCATGCGACTATGAATGACCTCTATAATTTACTTCCATTACACACTTACAGCTTTGTAGGTCTGGAGGACTGTAATTGTTTGAGTGACTTTAATATACATGGAATAAAAATATGCTCATTATAATTCTATCATGGTTGTATGCAGCCTGTATTGTCTTTTAACGATATATTTTGTAAAAGTATGATCTTTTACCCCCTATATATTCCTTTTACCTAAGTAAAACACACTGAAATGTCTTTGTGAATGAAATGTACTATATAAATAAACTTGCCTTGAGAAGTTTCCACTATAATGTGTTGCATTTTACTAAAATCGGCAATTTAGTCAAAATAGCTAGGGGAAGAAGTCAAGGGAAGGTTAACATCTGGTAAAAAAAAATTCAATTACAATGATCTACACTAAACCTATATTTTTGGGTAGATAACTTCATATATTTTCAGGAAAATGTATTTTGAAATGGGGAAAAATTTTTGAAAAAGCATTTGGGGAGTTTTATGAGTGTGAATGTTTGTAAAGTGACAGAGTTTTCTGCCGTCATTCTGGGTTCATTTTATAAACTAATAAATAAACTAAATTTTTTCCAAATACATTGATATTTGACTATTATATTGTTTATGTCATAATCTAAACACACAGTGCTTCAAATTAATAAATGCATATATCTATGCAAAATATATTTAAATATAATGTTAATATTATTTGTATGTTGTAAATACTGTACAAATGTATATGATATTGATAACTGAAATAAAAATGTTTAATTTGATATTTCCTTTTATTGTCCATCCGTGGTGCTGCCATTTTTCTAAACTCTTGCTATTTAGGTATAATCAAATATTTTTTTCCTCTAACCAATTATTAGGTTGTGAAAAAAGAGCGTTTAAGGTGTACACTGAATACATTTAGGATGAAAATGTCAGAGGAACTTCACTTTGGAGAACTTTGTAATTCTTGCAAAAAATATTTGTAAATTTTTTGTCCATCTGTGACACAATAGTTTTTGATATTTTTCATTTAAAAATATTTGAAACTCCATTTTGCCCTTTTAGTATGTTTAAGATGGCATTTAGACCTTTACAATTATGCAGAATATTTATCTTAAACTTGTCAGGTTCAAAAGTTATGAGTCTAGAAGTAGTGGGCGGTCCATCTGTGACGCCCTTGACCTCGCCCTAGTGTAAGTATAGAAGTACGCATATTGAGACGCTTCATTTTCGTCATCACAAGTGAACTAAACGGTAACATGACAGCAGTATTTAGGCTTCAAGTCCAGCTTTGTGTGACCGTCTCATGGATTGATAATAAGGTATGAGATTGATCTGACTGTATGCAGATAATGGGCTTTCTGGCATTTGCCTGGATAAATTGTCCTTTCTTAACCACTCCAACAAACGTCAGCGTACACATTACAGAGACAGACTGTCAGATTATACCATCTTTTACTTTGTTCATAAAGAATATCCATCCTGCAGCTTAATTATTACTGACAGATGGACGGCAGGGTCACAGCAGACGCGCCCACTTAGTGCTAAAACCACCACTGCACCACTCGCCGCTGATCTTGATGGTAAAACCTTAGAGGACTGAAATGAGAGCCACAGCGCTGAATAATGGGGTTGAGGGGAGAGGAGAGCAGATAACGTCCTGACCATGCAGAATAATTACCGAGGAGAGAATGAGTAAACCGGAGACAAAGATGGGGAATCAAATAGGATACCTGATAGCTAATCGGGAAATCTTGTGATTTGCAGTGACTGATAATAACCCCCGTTTAATTTTTTTTTCCCGTAAAAAAGGAAAACGACACGCGCGGGCATCAGGATGAAAAAGCAAGGCGTTTCTTTCCATCTGTGGCTGTCGGCCATGGGAGCTGAGTGACATTCATCCTCGCCTCTGCTTCCACCGGTCTGGTCAGTAAATCACCAGCTCTTTTTTTCGCCTTTCCTGCCTTCTGCTGAGGTCAGCTCTGAACGGTCCAGACGTAAGGAGAAGGCATCCATCACCTTTTTATACGTCCAAAGCGTCGGCCGCTTAATGCAGCCTGAGATAGAGCAAAAGACAATCCAATCAGCCAGCTGAGATTCAATCCTGCCACATTCCTGTGATTCTGCTATTTTCAGGCTGAAAAGTGCAGAGAATAGCAGAAAAAGGCCTTTGAGAGAGAGAGAGAGAGAAAAAAAAAAAAAGATGCAGGGACCAAAAACAGAGGCTGTTTGGGTTGGACACACATACAGGTAACTTTCATACAGTGTTTGTTTGTGAGGGATGTAATTTCCCATGAGGCCTTCCTTTTAAATAGACCGGGATTCAACATAAACACAAAATGATGAGCGCTCTCATCGCATCACGTCGAGAATTCCCTTCACATCAGGCGGAAGCGAAGATAAATTTGGAGCCATTTTCTGGAAACAGCCTCCAGAGGCTAATAAGACATTCTCAGAAAGAGAATTAATGTCCACTGCATTGCCCTTCTCATTGTTCATCCCTTCAGATGTGTGTGCATTGTCAAATCAGGGAACGGGCGAGTCGGCATAAACAGATTACGCCTAGTAGAGACAATGGAGGACAGTCGATGCCCCGCTGCTGAAAAAGAGGCTATTAACCTCACTCTGAATGCCAGGAAAGTAGGAGATCATCTACAACCACATGATTTTTAAACCCCCTAAACCCTTAAATCCTCACCCAGTCCATGGCTACCTAACCCTGGTTTTGGATGTCCACTACCTGGGTGGGGAGTGTGACATGCAGCTGATCCCAGAGATAAGGACCAGATTTGGAAGGATAAGGTGGTCCAGGATCTGCTGTGACCAGGCCGGATGCCCAGACCCTTCCTCTAAACACTTCATGTTCTACCTGCCCATAAAGTTGTTGCCAGGGTATTACCCAGGCTATAAAGGTTGTTTCCACGGCAACCTATTCACCGGGCTGAGTAATGGCACTGGTGCGTGACTCAGAAACTCTCACCATGATTGCCAAACAAGTGAACTCCACAGCTTCTGGGTTTTTTTTTTTTTTAACATGTGAACTTCTACAAATGGTGTTATTGAACGCACGTGTTCAGAAATAATTCGGGCAGTTCTTGAAATAGGGAAAAAAAAATCAGACCAACAAACAAAACTAACAAATGTTAAAATGCAAATCCAGTGCGATCTAATTCTGATACCCGATACTAGTGGTAAGCGGATCGATACCAGATCTTTACACTCTAGAATCGATTCACAAATCAAAATATCAATACTTTCGATACTTCGGTCATTTGAGGTAATATATAGCAGGAACACAGTGTTAATTAGCTTAACTATTGGGATCTGGTCCAAATGATACACGATTGGTGGGAACTACTTCTTCTTCCTCTGCCTGGGTAAGTGCGTACTGTGTCACACTTCTCAGTCAACTCTGACTCCGTCTATACCGAGTAAAAAACAGAACAGACTAAAGGGGAAAACGGTAAATCTGCTATCGTTCCTTAACAAAAACGAGTGAATGAGGGAAAGTGTCGATGTTAGATGGTTTTGTTGAAGTGTTACATGTTCAGTAGTTTCACGTTTCATGTAACGTGAATTAACGTGCAAGTTTTCATTTTTGTAATAGTTCTTAATAATTAAACAATAATTACTCGCATGTCTTGTATTCTTTATGAAGTTATGATTTGAAATACACTTTTTTTTTTAGATTTTCAAGACATTAAGTGTATTTGTACAAAGTATCAGTATCGGAGCGATATCAGCCTGAATTTTACTTGGTATCGGATCAGAAAGGAAATCTATGGTATTGAACGTCACTACCCGATACCTCTATTTAAACTTTCCTAAGTGATATATCACCACTTATTATGTTATCTTCTGAATTTTGCATTTTTTCCCAGTGTAAATCATCTACTTTCCTATGTTTAATTGACTGATCATGAAGATTTTCATAAAAGCTCAGAGTAAAGTCAAAGGTTATTGAATCAAAACAGGAAAAAAAACTGAAGAAAAAGGGACTTTTCTGTAAAATATAGCATTAACTGGACATAAAAACAGTGTGTCCATCCACTGTCGTTGATCCAACTCCATGGGTTTTACTGGTGAATCAATGTTGGAGAAGATGACTGTGTTTCCACGGTAACTACGGAGCCTCTGAACGTCCAAATGGGTCACATCTGATGACCATGAAAAGATGACAAACTGCATTTTACACCAATTATTGACATGTACTGATAGGGTTAGTGGATCAGTTTAGAGCAGTAGATGATTTCGGTCGAAGGTGGATGTTTGGGTCTTTATGGGTTAATATTATTATTATAATCATCATCATTTTTCCGTCTTCCAAACGTTGGCTCGCTCCTGTTTGAGAGTCTGCCCATCTGTCCGTTTGTCAGGAGGATTACGCAAAAGCTGCTGCACTGATGAAAGTTGTTGCAAAAGGGGAGAGAGTTTCCCTTTTGAGGCAGATCCATAAAAATGTGGACGTGGAGGCCAGTTTTTCACTTTCAATAACTTTGGACAGACTGAGGGTAACGTCAGACTTAGAGAGGTGAAAGTCAGTTCAGTTCATTAACCAGTGGCACCAAAAATGAATCGATAACAAGTCCATCTTTTGACTTTACTACATTTCTGTTGAGTTTATGGATTTGGTGTGGTTTATGCATGAACCCTGCAAGACCCGGTCTCATCGCTAAATGGGAAGTTCCTGGATAATTAAAGGACAAATAGTACATTTTCTTAACAGAGCTACACAATTCAAATGAGAAAAATAAAACAATACAGCCATGTGACAGAAATAAAACAATAAAAAGAGCGAGAACAAAATTAAAAACAGCAAACAACTATTTTAAAGATTTTCTGTAAGAGGAGACATAAAGACAGGGACAGATTCCGCAGATGTTATATTGAAGCGAGTGACCAGGGACGTACAGTGTTAAGAGTTCCTTAATCACAAGTAAGTCTATCAAACTGCACCGAGGAATAAAAAAGTGGATAATTGGTCTGTTTGTAGTTGTTGATGGAGGTGGCATTAAAACAACAAAAGAAAAACATAAAAAAATGAAGTTATTTCCAAACTAATGTAATCAATGTTGCGACTTTCCAGTCCCTTTAACCCAACAAGACCCAAACATCCACCAGTGACCAAAACTATCTCCTGATCTAAACTGTTTCATACCTACTAATCCTATCAATACATGTCAATAATTGGTGTAAAATACAATTATTCATCCTTTCATGGTCATCAGATATGACCCATTTGGATGTTCAGAGGCTCTGTAGTTACTGTGGAAACACCGTCATCTTCTCCAACATCGATTCACCAGTAAAACCCATGGAGTTGGATCAATGACAGTGGATGGACACATTCGGTTTTATGATATATTTGCTGAAAAAGTCACTTTATCCTCCAAATTTTCTCTGTTTTGATATAATAACCTTTGAAAACACTGAGCTTTCATGAACATCTAAATTAAATACAGGAAATAAAATATCAGAAAATGCATGATTTTACAGTGAAAATGCAAAATACAAATGATAATATTATAATAATTGGTGATAAATCATTTAAGAAAGGTAAAATAGAAAAATAATATGTCCTGTATATCTGTAGGACATGTGGCAGCACTTTGTAAGAAGTACGCTGAGTCCGGATGAGAAACAAAATGGCTACTACAGCTGCTTTCTGGTTACACACTATGATGGAAAAGTGCGCTGTTTGTGAAAGTGTCACAAAAGAGATCAAACTGAACAACAGAAATTACGGCCTACCTAACTCGCTTCTCTCCACCACCGGGAAGGTGATTCAGCCGCCTATATAAACTACAGCTGTCATTCCATGTGACTCAAACCCTGCAGATCACCGTGGCAACCAGACCAAACAAATCAAAAGACGAATAATCTACCAGTGAAACAATATACGGCTCCTACAATCAAACTGCAGGTTAAATGAGGTTTTTTTTTTTCCAAGGCTGGTTAAAGCACAGACATTTTAGCATCAGCCTTCCAATATGAATTATTTCCAGGTGTCACAGACTTATGTTCACCTCATCTTTATATATTTGTAGCTCTGTTGAGTTACTACTACTACTACTACTACTTGAATATAGCCTTAAAATTGCATTATAATAAATATCTGTAATACAGCACATAGCTAGGTTAATTTTTCACTCTAATATGACACTGCACAGTCACGGAAAAAAATATTAGACCATCAAAAACAATGGTTATGCAATCAACTACTAACTCCTGTGTGTATCACGTGACTAAAACAGACAGAAAAGAAAACATGGGATGCCAAAAGGCACTGTTTTTGTCAGTACAATGACATAGATATTAATGTAAGAACTAAAGTGATTTGGGTTATAATCAAGAAAACATGGAAATGTATAGATATCAGCTCTGAAATTAAACTACTATGAGCTATTTTTGTTACTATCATTATATTTGTCCAAACAAATGTACCTTTGGTTGTACCAGGCATTAAAAATTAACAAGAAATTGAAGAAAACAATCATATTTTCCATGACTGTATAGCTGTGTCTAGATTTCCAAGACCAGAGTTCCTGTTCTGTTTTTGTCCACTCCACACATTCAAACAGCCACTTGTTGGTTTGAGTCAGTGCGAAGGAAGCCGGTATTATATAGAAAAGTGCAGATGCGTCACCTTTAGGAGCCCTTTTCCCCTGTTAGTCAGGAAGCGTTACCTGCATTTGAAAAAAGAAAAAAAAAAGGCACACACATTGGTTATCTAAGATCAAATACCTCCGCTGCTCATTCCACTGAATCACCATCCTTTTCGTCAACTTTGACTCGCAGGAGAGTAGGAGTCGAGGAGCGGTGTGTTCGGGGGCCGCCTCTACATGCACAACGAAAAGCTCTGCAAGCGAACCAACACGTGGAACAAAGACGATACGATAAGACGATCAAACATCATTTAAAAACACTTTATTGTTCTTCCTCTCATTGGAAGGACTATATATGCACGCACTCAGAAATGCTGAGTGTTTGCCTGCGCGCACTTGTTTGTATTCTGCCGCAAGGGCATATTAAGATTCAAATCATGTCTGCCTCCCATCTTGATAAATGGAAAGAGTCTGCAAAAACTTCCCTAAATGGCCCTCTGGCATGGCTGGGGAATAAATTGAGCTAATCAAGGGTGGCCTCACAATCACTGCATCCACAAAGTAATCAAAGAGTTGAACAGGAAACACACTATGCATGTAGATGCGGAAGTGTGTGTGGATGTGTGTCGGAGTCGGTTTCAAGACATCTCCAAAACTGGGCACCGAAAACCACTCTGGAGCGTTTGCGGCTATAGTAATTGGCACTTTCCCTCCATTCATCATCCATGTGTGTTGTCAATGTACACGTAAAAGCCTTTCTGTCACAGCTGTATGGATGCAGCGAGCACAAAGCCAAGTGTCGACATTAATAACCACCTCATTCGGTTGACAGGCTGCTCAGGGCAACCCCGGAGAAATGTAGATGCACACAGACTTCAGTGACGAAGCATGCTAAACTAAACGTTGCCACTCAATAAAAATGAGCTCTTCTGCTCAAACGGCTTCTTTATGTCGGGATTCAAACCTCAGCGGACGCAAACAAATGACTGAGATGGGGATGACTTTGCAAAGTCCCAGTTAGCTTAACCCTCCCCTCTTCTTCCCATATGGTTTTATTCTGTTCAAAATGAAACAAGGCCAAATAACAATCTATTCCTCTGGGCCTGATGACCGTGGAATAAATCCTGGGATTTGAGCAAACAGTGCACCTGCTTTCCTTGCTAATGGGCACGCTCGCACTCCCTCCAAAAAGTGTTTCCTGCAGCCAATTTAGTCACAGGCCAGGATATTCTCAGAGGTGGCAATCGTAGCAAACAAACAGTGAGTGTGTATGTGTGTCTTTGACCGGTTCCCCCTGTGGAGATAGACTGAAGCGTGATGGATAACCACTCGGCTGAGCTGCTGTTCTTTTCTACAAGCCTGGGTCCGGTCTCATGGGTGTCGCTGCACAAAACTAGGCTGGAAAGGCAAATTCTACACAAATTCAACTTGATCATCTCATACATTTTTGGGCTCACACCTCTGAATGGCACTTAAGTTGTAAAGACAGATGTTGTAGCTGCCTCGAACCAACTTTATCTGCAGGCACGGGCTAACTTTTAGCACGGAGTCAGTTCCTGTTGGTGGTTAAATAGCGCACATTAACCTGGCATCATTGTCCATGCAAATCTTTGCAACTTAGGCTCATTTCCTCCAAATAAGGCCCTTTTTAGCACGCAGACAGAGCAGCAGCCTGAAGCTATAAACAGTTGGCAAAGGTGAATTAGGTCTAAATACACACGAGGAAATATTAAAACTGCAAGCAGACGTTTTACACATAACCAGAGGCAGGACTGTCCATGATCACACAAAGGTTACAGCACTACCATTTTGCACACACTCCAGCACATTTTAACGCCCTCACTTACTACCAATGTTAAGCATCAACTAAATATGTAAGTCACCTTCTCAACTGTCATCAAAAAACAATCAGTTCCACTAAACCAACAGGCAGTGCTCAGCTGCTGTATAATGAAAATGTGACATTGAGGTCCAACATGGGAGAAGTCACAGAAAACTGAACCAAATCATACTGTCTAAAGGAAGGACGAATGCAAATCTCTAATTTGAAATGGAAAGTATGTGGCACCTACAACCTCTGCTGACTCCAACTTTCTCTCGCTGCACAAAGGCAAATGTGTAACAGCTTTTCTTTAACCGCTCTTCATCACATACTTCTTTGTCCCAGTGGGAGACCTTGTGACTCGTGCTTCGGTGCTACCAAAGGGGCCCAGAAGGATTGAGTCAAACTGACATGCTGCGAAACACAAGGACATGAGCCTCTGCAGGTAGAAAAAAAACTTTCCCGCGCTAGCTGGGGCAGGCTAAGTGCTGTTGAAGTCTGTTGAAATGGTTGCTCGGTGTAATGGCTTGATGATGGGGACATTACTGACGGGACAGGGAGAGGCTTTTTTTAAAAGCCAATGGGCCATAATCCCTGTTTGTTACAACACAAAGCGATATCAAGGCTACATCGCACCTGGAGTAAGTCTCCCTGTCCCCTCCCTCGCTTGTAAGAGCCCAGCTGAATGAAGCCAACTGAAGCGAGGGAAATAGACTTGCATGTGGAAAGGAATTACACAGATATCCTTCTGGATATCCACTGTTCAGAGGGCAACCAAATCTGCGGTCGGATTAAATGCGATGTACCTTCACAAATCTCCTTTGAATGTGGCAGGATTTCAGATATTCTCTTTTTTCCACGTGCAGTCAGATCATTCGGAGTGTGCACCGAGGACATTACATGTTGTGTTTTCATACCTGCGTGCAATCATAGATGGTCAGCAGCAGACCTCAGGAAACACAATTTCCTGTCTTTTTGCAGTAAAGCAAGATGATGTGCAAAGACAAAAGTGATCAATCAATCAATCAATCAA
>JAPQRP010000014.1:6289024-6311962 GCA_037367295.1 Apogon hyalosoma
ACAAATGGACCTTTAGTTGGACCAGGCATTAAAATGAACAAGAAATTGAAGAAAACAAGGGTGGTCTAATAATTTTTCTGCAAATTTATGTTGCATTTTAAAATGTGCTGTGTTACATATTATCTCTATGTCGTGGTGCGTTCAGGGACCACAGATGCTTCAGTCTAACTTTGGATGAGTTATGCATGGCCCCTGTTGAATAAAATAATAAATTAAAAGGTGAGGAAATGCCAGACTATCACTAAAATCGTTTGATCTGTCTACTTTTATGAACAATAGTTTGCGTAACATACATGGCAATCTCCATAGAATTAAACTTTAAATCCACAGAAGCTCAGAAACACAACGTGGAAGCTGCTCATGCGTCGCTCTTTACTTGCTTTTAAAGAACGGTTCCACATTGTGATGTTGGAATCCTTTCACGTGAATTACAGTCACATTTTAGCCTATTTAGCACGAGACATTTTAAATACAGTTAAAGAGGCCCAAACAGACACTTTTTATTTTTTTACTGTCCCCACGCCAGTGCTTATTTCAATCCTCCACAGATTTTTATTTATTTATTTATTTTTCATTCTGTAATAGAAACTACTTGAAATAACTCAGTGGTGAAAATTAGAAGAACTCATAAAAAGGCAAATAAACCTGCTACATGTAGAAGTTTGCCTTGAATAAGCACTGAAAATGATTAAAATATTGTGTAAATATTATAAATATTATGATAATATTATGTAATATTAAAAAAAGACGGAGGCGGTAAACATGGCTTTTCCTGTTTGTTTGTTTGTTTGTTTGTGTTATGAGAATCTATGTCTATTTCTTGTGTTTGTAAGATATAGATATGTCCGCAGTCATATCTACGGACATGCTTTTACATAAAATTCCGCCAAATCCTCAAAGTGTGCCAGACAGGTGCACTGATGATCATTTGCAAAAGGCAAAGTTTAAAGCAGTCGGTCACATCGTCATTTTCTGAGCTTCTTTCATGTGTCTTATCTTAATTCAAGTCAAATACATCACTGGAGGAGCACCTCCAGTTTCTTGTACTATTTAACATTTCACAGTCAATCTGTCAAGGGCTCGACTTCTCTTCATCTATAATTTTACCTCATCTGCTGCATAAATTTGATCGATTTAGTGTTTTACAATTCGCCTAAAACCGCTGCTGTAAAAGGAACGAGTTATAGAAAACGCTATCTGAAAAACTGGTAGAGCATGCGGTGAAATAACTATATGAAGAAATGAACAGAAAAAGAGTTGATTCAAAGAAGGGAAAATAGTGCACTGGCTTTTTATGAGCACAATCATAATATGAGAATGACTATTCTTGTTTTATTTGCACCCTCTAAGGCTCAGACCGAACAGTGACACTATTAAGACTATAATTCATCTACGTCCTTAGTATCAATAGGAAGTTAAAAATAGAATACAGGGCATCCACAAAGTCTCTTTACAATTTAAAACATTCATTACAAAAGCAATAGATGAGATATGTTAATCTGATTTGTTCTATGTACTCAGTGGTTATTATCAAAGTTTTTAATCATATCACATGTGTGTACTTCAGGTGCCTATAGATGGAACGGGTTCTGTTAAATAAACCCCTAAAAATGGCAGCTCCTCAAGAAAAGGCAAAATGTGTATCGTGATTTATTGAAATATACATGACATGATGACATCAGCTGGATCCACGCCAAAATAAGCTACAATATCTGTGAGGGCGGAGTTTGTTGTGCCTGGAAATGCTTGTTTTATTCTTTTTTTTTACTGCATGCTTCTTACCTCCTCCATGTTCTACGCATGCACCAAACCACTGAGCCAAATTCCTAGTAATGTGAACTCTGTTTACTTACATGACAATAAACATGATTCTGATTCATTTTGTAATAATTTCCACAGATCTGTCTGTTCCTTTGCTTTTGTAATAAATATGTTAAATTGTGAAGGGACTTTATGGACACCCTGTACAGTGCACTAGCCTCTCCAGCCATCTGTCTTTCTCAACGATAAATCTGTCTGGAATCTCGGGGCTTGAATCCAAACATGAAGGCGGGACTAACAGGCGCAGAGTAAACCAATCACAGATAAGACAGACAGAACACTTTTGTCAGAGAAACTCGAGAACACAGGGTGTAATCTGTAATTCAACCCTAATTTTTCAATCAAGTAAATAACCGACAACGGTTGTAAAGAGTTTTGCGGACTTGAAACTGACTGACTCACAATAAAAATAAGTTAATACGTATGACGCATTGAGAAACACTCACCCCCCAGACTTGCGATTGGTTCGGTATAGAATAGATGCATATTTCACAGTGAACCACCCAATTCCAGACTGTTTTCTCAGTATTGAACACACCGAGAAAACTGGATGGCTGGCTGAGCTAATAATACCGTGCTTTATTAAAACTAGAAAGAGCCAGTGTTTGTGCTAATAATGAACTAGTTCATAATGAAAATATAGATTTCAACGTAAAGTGTTACCAGAAAAATAATACAGAATCTGCTGCCAGTTTCTTTCCCCTTATCAAATCGTACCAACTAATGGACCGCTGATGCACAGATCCTCTAAAAACACTTAACGATGCTCTTAGCTGTGAGGCCGTCATAATTAAAATCAATAACAACACAGTGTCAGCGCACGGATGGATGCACGGTATCTCCATGCTGGCAGGGATGAAGGAATAGTCTGGTATGTGTCTGCTGAAAAAGGAGACAGGAAGCTTCCATGTTGAGCTCTGCCAAGGTAGCTGGCACAGTCACTGGTGCATCCCTTACTGGGAACCCAGAAAACACATGAAATCTTTGCACAATAAAACATTTTCGGGCACCTTGGCTTCATTGTCGGGGACATTTTGGTACCTCCAAAAGCAATATGTTAGAGTGTGAAGCTGCAATTCTGGGTTTCATGTACGACTGCACTGTGAAGTAGTACCTGCTTGTAACCTCCCAACTGCACAATATAAACTAATTACTGTGATTTTTTTCAGAGAATACACGATCCTCAATGTGGCAAAAACACCAGCTAAGCTCAATAACTGGGAATGGTGCTTTCATGGGTTTTGTTGACAGCAGGTAAATTACAATACTTATTCTTTACAATAGTCAAACATCTTCCATTTTTACAACTAGATTGAGAGCCCTTGACTGAATATTGAGGAAGAAACTGTAATAAAAAAAAAAACAAGCAAACAGTAAAAATGATGCCGCATGAGAGAGAGCTGTTTAAGATGCAGGTTTTAAGGCAGACCTGCGACTGCATTATCATTTAGAGGAGCTCATTTATTTTCTGTTTTCATACGCAGACATAAGGGAATTAAAGTTTACACAGTGAAGAGTCTGCATGTTTCAGCCATATTTACCACCGTGGATGATACGGTGTGTGAAAGCATGGAACACCTCTATTCTATTCTGGTCTGTGGGGGGGGGGGGGGTCATGGCCTTTCAGAGTGTGCCGTATTCCTGCCCACTGCTAGGGAAAACATCGCTTCTACACACAAGGTATAGAAACAAGGTGCTACCTGACTCATAGCAGTTACGAGACAAATTCCCACAACATTTCACCTGACACATTCTTATTCCCTGTAGCCACGACGCCCACAGGAACGAAGAGAGGACCCATGACCGTGGATGTAGGCTATAGAATGGGCCGACACAAAGCCGCCGAGCGCTGTGTCCTGCGTGGAAAAACACAAATCTGAGCGTTTCTGACCGCTTTAACACATGCAAACCCCCGGAGGTGAAGGCGAGAAGTGGTAAAAGCGGCACAAGACCAGGACGTGCAGGTGTGAATGTGTGGGTGAGCATCAATGCTAAATGTTAACTTGCGTGTTTGTCAGAAGAATATGTGTTTGTAAAAAATATGTGCTTGCAGAAGCTTTATCATGACCTCCAGACAAGGACAGTATTACAGTTGAATCTATTTAATTGAAGTTGCAGGCCATTTTTCATAAAACGCTAAAATACAGTCTCGTATTGGTGTATTTATATCCTTAAAGCGTATTACTTATATAAAAGTGTCAAAAAAGTCTTTTATGCCAATTCTTTTGCACCTTTGTTTTCAGGAACAACTTAACTTTCAATATCTGGTCATTAATTATCATTATTGTAAATAATAAATGCTTAACCCATAAAGACCCACACATCCATCACCAACCAAAACCATCTACTGATCTAAACTGTTCAATACCTGTTTATCCACTAATCCTATCAATACATGTAAGTAATTGGTGTAAAATCTTTTCATGGTCATCAGATATGACCCATTTGGACGTTCAGAGGCTCCATAGTGAACGTGGAAACACCGCCGTCTTCTACAACATGGATTCACCAGTGAAACCCATGGAGTTGGATCAGTGATAGTGGATGGAAATGCCTGTTTTATGTTCAGTTAATGATAGATTTGACTGAAAAAGTCACTTTTTCAGCAGTTTTTTCTGTTTCTGATATAATAACCCTGAACTTTAATCTGAGCTTTTATGAACATCTTCATGAGCAGTAAATTAAATATAGGAAAATACAGAAGATAATATTATAATAAATGGTGATAAATCAGTTAAGAAAGGTTTGATATAGAGAAAATTAATTTGAGAACTGACACAAAGGTAGCACCTTTATGGGTTAAAACAGTGTGTTTTAGTAAAAAAAAAAAAAGACTTAAAGTTGCGTGTTTATGATCAGAAATAACTATAAATGTCCATAACTAAACTTTTTGAGATTGCAGAAATAAACATTCAGTTATTTTACATCTGCTCAGACATGCTTTTTGGTCTTAGACATTCAGTATCTGTATTATGGATTAATATTTTTTGTTATTTCCAGGCTTTTTTTTTTTTTTTTTTGCCTCTGAAACAGTTCCTTTCTACTTGTAATACAGTCCCACATTGCTGCCGTAAAGTGTTATATAGTGTCGGAAAGCTCAAGATCTCCACTTTCCGATGCCACTTGAATTTTGTGGACTGCGCAGACGGTTCAGGAGTTACAGGAATTTGAATGCTGCAAAGTGCAAAATGCAGTGCCGAAGAGATTGCCATAGTTAAAGAGTTAATTTTCAACTGTATCAACTTTTTGTCAACTTTATAAAAATAAATATTTTAACAAATTACGTTTCCAATAACCGTCTACTTAATATTCATGCTTTTTGTGTTAACAGTGTTGAAGGTGACAAGTCTATGGTTATTACATAATCACCTTGTCACAATTATTTGAGCTAACAACAGTTATTGCGCATAATCACCAGATTTGTCACCTTTTATTTAAACAGAAGGATGAAACTCACCAAAATATCCTATCTCCGCCATTATTTCCACATCATTTTCCATTTGCGCTCTTCTAAGGACATTGTCTCGTTGAAGTAGTTAAAGGGGTCATGTTTTACTTTACTCCATTAAACAAGTTAATGCCCGTTTCGCATGCTTATTTCTAGCCCCAAATACCTCCCATTTGTTCATCAGAGTACATGTGCATATGTTTTTCAACCTTTTCCCTTTTTCACTATCAGCTGCTTTAAGGGCAAATGGCCCGTCAGCACCATGGATACCATCATATAGAGCAGGGGTGTCAAACTCATTTTAGTTCAGGGGCCACATTCATCCCAAGTGGGCCAGACCAGTACAATGATAACAATGAAAAAAGTAAAATTACATTAGGATAATGTTTACAACCACAACATTTCCTTAAAAATCTGAACAACATGAACCTGAAATGTCTTACCAAAAAACAAGGGCAATTTTAGCAATATTTTGCCTCAATTTATCAGTTTATCATTTACACATGTACATTACAATTACAAACACATAAAACATTTAGTAACAGGCAGAATATTATTAAAATTGCACTTCTTTTAAGACATTTCAAGTTGTTCCTATTTGTTCAGGTTATTCACGTTTTTAGCTAATATAAACATTTTCATGTCATTTTCCTTTTTTTCTCTCTTTTTTTACACTAAAACACTTATAATATTTTACTATTCTGACTCATTGAGATCTAACTGGTCTGGACATGGAACCTGAATTAAAATTGTTTTGACACCACTGACTGATTATTTCTTCAGTGTAATTTTTGCATTACACAAATTCATCCTATGGGCCGGATTGGACCCTTTGGGAGGCCGGATTTGATTTGGTACCTGTGATGTAGAGGAGTGACTTTATTGTTGTTTATCTGTGTAAGTCTCTGTTGAGTGAATGTTTTGTATTTGAATATTTCTATTATTACACCTAATTTTTCACTACGTACACTTTCATTCTGAATTGCTGCCTTTACATGTAATTTCTTTGTATATTTCAATAACAGGCTTTGTTTATTGGTTATTTACATCAAATTGGCCTTGTGCTATTTTTATTTGCTAACCTTAAAAAGGAAAACAAATGTATTTTTTATGCGTTCCAGTAATGCAAATAAATAGCTCTTCCTCTTCATTAATTGCACTTCAAATGTAATGTTGGACTTACAAAGGCATAAAATGGTGAAGTGAATTAATCCCATAGTGACAGTTTGTCATAACATTGATGGCTGATTCTATCAATACTGAGCAAAAATATAAACCCACCATGTACAAGACACGCACCCCAAAGTGAGCTCATGATGTCTCATAATTATAAAACATGGTTAATTCTCTTGATTTGTAAACAAACTGTGTCCATCTCTGCTAGTCAGCACCAGCTCAGTGATCCAGTGACTCCGCCCACACCACAGCTGTGTCCTGTCCAGATGCTGCTCAAACAGCTTTAACAGTCTTCAGGTACTCCTTATACTGGGGACAGTAAAAGGACACCTCAAAATGTCACGTTTCCTCAGATGTCACCATGACACAGATATCGGTTCCGGATAACATCCCATAGCTCCGTGAAGCCCTCAAAGAGGAGTGGAATAACATTCCACGGGCCACAATTGACAATACTGTCAACTCAATGAGAAGATGACGTGTTGCTCTATAAGAAGCCAATGGTGGACACACAAGATATGGAACTGGGATTTCTTTCAACCGGCCCCCACCGTGTCCACATTAATGTCCCTGAATGCCATTGTGTTCTAAAGGACAGTAGTCTGTACCACACTGATCAACAAAATAAAGCATCTGCGATTCAATACATGGCAATGGCTACACAAAATATCCGTTTGTCTATTGCCTCAGACCAATCAAATGTTAGCATTTGTACTAGAGCCAATCAGGGATACTGTTACATGAACTCATTCACCTTTTTTTTTTTTTTTCTCATTATCCTCTTGTTGCCACAGTACTGTGGTTATATATGGCGTATACTTCAGTGCATTCTTTTGTGCATTTTGCTAGTGTGCAGTGCCACTTCTCAGTTCGGTTTGAAAATCTTTAGAAAAAAAAAAAAAAGCAACTCTGAATGGGAATTGAACCCAGGTCTTCTGCAATACATTACTGAGTGACCTAAATATCCACCATACCTTGGGATGACCTATTGGCCTTATGGTTGCCTTGGTACTTTTTGGAATGTACATGATGGTCTAGACATGATATAATGAGGGCACTGATTGGCTCTGTGGTAATAGTTATTTAATATATTGTGCAACACCTACTGCTATTAAAATGTAAAGTGTCACATGGTGCGTTTATATTTGTGCTCAGTGTATTTGTGTGTTTAACAGCATCCTCTTGCTGTATTCATGTCTGATTACATCATTGAATTGTCTATGTGTCACTGTTCAAAGTCATTCCCACTGTCATCTGCCCGCCCCCCCGGCCTTCTAGCTCTGGCTGGACATCAGAGGCGGCCCCATCTCCTTCTGTCCCCTGCATTCACACAAACACACACCATAATGTACACAATCACAAGTTGGCCCAGAAGACCAATGTGAGACCAAAGACAGTTCAGGGGAAGCGTTGCCCGACCAAGGTCATGCTCCGGGCGGAGAGGAGACGCTGTCATCTCTGTCCAACCTGGACACACAGTCACATAAACGCAGCCAGAAGGAGACCAATATGGCCACCTGTTTGGCTGGAAACACAGTGAGGGCAATTAGTTCAACCAGGCGACACATGCACTGCCAAGCGAATTATGATGAGGGGGGAAACTTTACAGGCTTTGCATTTTGGCCGTGGAACTGGCCTTATGAAGGAGAGAGAACACACATGCCAGCCTAAGTTTCAGGAAGAAAAGCTGCATATGGAGAAAAACAGCAACCAACCAAAGAAATTCGACTGAAAAGGGCTTTTTTTCCTCCATGTCACCAAAGCAAATGAATGCGTGCCCCTCTTCGTACCAGTTAAAGTATCTGAATAGTGCACAGAAGAGAGAGGTGACGGCGCCACGTTGAGGTTAAACTGAGGACTAATCTAGAACTGCTTTGCTTAGGTACGACACTAAAAGGTGCTTTTAAATTTAAGGCAGGTGGTTCTGGGGTGCCACTGCTGTCGCTGATCCGTATACGGGCGCCTGACGCTCAGTACACCGCAGACTGATATGGACAAAAGTATGTGGACACGTTGAATTCAGGTGTTTCTTTTGTAACAGGGGTCTGAGTACAAAACAATAATGAGTAATGTCAGAATATAGTTTTATATTGGGATAAATATCATTGCATTGGTTCATTTGGTTTAAATTATCTTCGCTTCCAAAATACCTCAGAGGTGGTTTTTATTCAATTTCCCTAAACATTGATTTTTAAATGTTTTTAAAAATCTACGACAGTGGATCTCTGCCGGTGTGGTGCAAGCACATGGGGGGTGTTGCGAGTGATATCATCGTACGTGCATGCGCATCAGCAACTACTGTTGTACATCATGTTATAAATCACTCGGCACATACCGCCCCTCCCCCCCAACGCTCACGGATCGCATTGAGGTCTGTGAAGGCGAAGACAAACCAACCCGATTTTCGGTGGTCGGACGTCGCCGGGCAGTCTGGCGAGGACAGTGACATGAGTCTGCTTGGTGTATTCTGTGTGATCGGCTGTTGATAATGCCATCACTGATTCAACATGTGTAATCGGCCACTGCCAGTCGTTCAGTCAGATCGAGCTGATTGGTGGAGCGATAGGCCTTGACTGGTGAATCAGTGAACAAGAGGTTTCCACGTGAATCCAACTATGTCAAGGTACGTCACACTATTATTGTCCTCTATAATAGGCCATGAACTGCCCATATCGTATCTGAATGAGTGCCACTCATTGTTGACTATGGACTTCATTCATTCCATGAAGTCAACACTGTTAGCATTGTTAGCACAGTGTGATTTCTCTTCAGTTTTCCCCTGCAACATCTTTCTTCCTCCACAAGAAGAGCTGATAATGCCAGTATCTTCTTATTATTAGCCATCCACTCAACAAGTACAACAACAACAACCCTTCTGGACCACTCAACACTCGCTGCTGACAACAATGACTGACAACAACGAGCTCTGTGTCTCCAGAGATGTTCTGTCATTTCTGGTTTTACGTCTCGCACAAGCACAGAACGTGCGCTCAAGTCGGTAGTCGGTTTGGTGCGTTCTTCACACTTTTTTGACCGTGTTGGGGACACGAGAGCTGACTGATCAGTCGGGCTACCGTTTCTGGCAACCATCAGGAGTCGGGTTGGTGTGTCTTCGCCCTGAGCGGGGGAAGAGCAAATCGTTCCACACATAGTTGCTCCCCACCCCAATCACAAATTTATTTTGGGGGCGGCAACAGATAGTCAACGATAAGGTGAAAGGAGCTCACTTTCGCTTTCTCACAGCTTTATCTACATGTCTTCAACACAGGTCCGTCACGTTACTTGTAGAATTACACCCCCACACCCCTCCACACCAGTAGGCTCATGATACTGTTAGTGGGGCTTGGTTCAAAAAAAGTTGAGAAACCCTGATCTATGACTATGATTTTAAATGTTCTACCTCTACATTTCTGAAATATTGTTTGTGCTCTGATTGTAAATAAGAATTTTCTAAGCCCAACTCACCATCTGCTTAAAATGTATTGGGATTATTGATGTTTTTATTGCAAATCCTCATGAACAGGACATCTTACAGCTGTAGCTATGACGTGTCCCTATATTTTTGTCCATATAGTTTATAAACGTCAATATTTCCTCTTTCTGATTTGTGAAGAGAGTAAATGGCTAGTTATGGTAGAAATGTATTATTTACAGTCGGAGCGTGACAAATATTTTAGAAATTTCAAGGTAGAACATTTAAAATAATAGTCATGGATTAAAAACAAATAAATCAAGGTTGAAAGAAATTAAGTACAAATCATCTCTGGGGCATTTTGGAAGCAAAGATAACAATTTAAACCAAACTAACCAATGCAGACATTTGTCATTATTGTTTTGTATCCCAGACCCCTGTTAGAAAAGAAACTGAATTCAACATGTCCCAATACTTTTGTCCATATAGTCTACATGTACTGAAGGAACTCAAACACTACTCTCTGTGTGTGTGTGTGTGTGTGTGCGTGGAGCGCTCAGGCTTCCATTTGAAGTCCCCACCTGCCGATCGAGCAACAGCTGGACTTGAACTGCACAGCCTGCGCTCTGTTCGTACATGTGCTGTGGAAGCAGTGGAGAGGTGAGTCAGACAAGGGCTAAATAAAGCAAAATCCAATGAAAACACCCAAATCTCATGGCTTTAAAGTTACGCCACGCAGATACTAACCTGAAAGCACCAGAGCAGCGATGTGCCTGGAGCAGATCTTGTACTGAAACAGGAGGTCCTCTACGCTACAACCTGAGTCCAACTACGAAAACTTAAACTTATTCCAAAAAAGCAGGCAGAAGCAAAACTACCACAACGACTGCGCTGGCATTTCACTTATAATCATCCAATAATGGGGCATTTATTTTATTTAAACCTCAGGAAACACATTAAAGAGGTACCTGGTTTACAAACTATAACATAATTCACACAGATACACGTACCAATGACAAAAAAACAAAAAAAACAAAAAACAAAAAACAACAAAACACATATGGCTATATCAACAAATGCATCCAAGTGATCCAAAGTAGACAGAAGCCCTATTTGTCTGTATAAGGACTCTATGATTTTTACTCTAATTTTCCTGGTTCTGATAAGTCCAAGTTCACCACTTACAAATAACTGTTGAAACACTGCAAAAATCCAAATCTGACCCAGTGTATTTTTCTCATTTCTAGTCCAAATATCTCATCACACTTAAAATAAGACATGATCACCTAAAGAGCAACTTTTCAGTGAGATATAAGAACTGATTTATAGACAATACGTCTGGAAAATCTTATTTCAAGAAATCTTACCAAGATAATTTTCATGTGTTCCATTGGAAATTTATTTATTTTTGCTTAATTCCAGATTTTTTTTTTGCTTTTTTTTTTTTTCTTCGTCATAAGGTCAGAGGTCACACTAAATACTCACTTAAAGCTTTGGAATGCATGTAGTACACTTCTATGTATGTGATTTTAGGCTGTGTACATATGTAATCTATTTTCTCACTGTATTTGAAGAAAAGAGAATGAAAATACTGCAAAAAAAAGATATAATTAAAGATGGCTTAAGACTTGTGCAGAGTACCGTAAATACCCCAGAGAAAACCCATTAGGGGTCATCAAAAACAAACAAAAAAACCATGGATCACAGTTCTATCTGTGGGCACCAGAGTTAATCTCCGGATCGAGCAGGAGCCATAAAAATTAACATTCTGATTCACAGTGTATGGGCTGTGGGTGGGTGAAGTAATACATGATTAATGAGGAAAATATTAATTACACTCTCTAAAATGCGCCCATTCAGCACAGCAGGGCGTATGATGGAGGTGAGGCTGAGTCACCTGAATCCCTGCACAGTTTTATTTTTGCATGAAGAAGCCATTTAAGTAGATTAACACCATGTGCTATATATGATGGTATACATTTAGACTGGACTGGTAAAAGTTTTGATTCAAGGATTTAGAGCAGGGGCCTCAAACTTATGACTCGTGGGATGATATTTTGTGGCCCCCTACTTGACATCAAAGTTTAGTGTTAGGGCGGCCCGCGCCTAGTTCTCAAACGCATCTTTTTGCTGAGTCTTGCCACTCTTATTTTATTTATTTTTATGACTTATGGGCTACCACAGACAGTCTCGTGACAGCTTCTGGTGGCATTTGTTGTCAAGTACGCCAACCACAAAGTACCTGTGGAAGTATGAACGTTAGTCACTTACGCCGCATTTCCACTACATGGTACCAGCTCGACTTGACTCAACCTTTTTGTGTTTCCATTATGAAAAAAGGATCTGGAATCTGGTAGTTTTTGGTATCACCTCCACCGAGGTTCACAGACTGGGGGACAGATACTAAAACATGACATCCAAATACAGCAGACCACTGATTGGTCAGACAGTTGTCTCTGTGACCCGCCGTTTTACAAAAAACAGATGCGGAAGTTGACAGTAAATATAGCGGTAGGTTAATCCACATGATGACAGCCCAAAACTACACCTCGGTTGGTCGAGGAGATTGAGTCCTTGGTGGCCGACGTAAAAATTCAGTATGAGCTTGACGAGACAACATGCAACGAGTGAGTTTATCAGCAACTCTGAGCAGACGACATGGAAGTAAAGTGCTGCATCGTCATGACGTCCAGGTACTCTAAAGTCGGTAGTATCCTGTAATGGAAACGGCCTTTAGGATTAGTACCTGGTACCCGAGTAGAGTCGAGTCGAGCTGGTTCCACGTAGAGGAAACGCGGCATCAGTTGAAACATATTCCGGAGTGACACCAAGTGGATGGAAAATATCTGCCATCACCCAGTTCCAGGCGTGTCTCTCTCTAAACGTGCCGTGAAGGGAACGGTTGGCAACGAGCGCAGGCACTTTCAGGAAAAGTGGGAGACAGAATATTTTTTTGTGGAGCACAGGGGCACCGCTACGAGTCTCATAAGCACAGAGAAAGTTGCGATGTGTAAGAAATACAACGTCTGACGTCATTACTCAACTAGACATGCTGAGGAGTTTACAAAATAACAGGCAGATGAGAGAAAGATCCGGGTCGCCAATCTGAAAAACTGTCTATCTAGGCAACAAGATTTATTCAAGAAAGCAAACAAAGAGAATGAAACAGCAGTCGAAACAGCTACGCGGTGAGTGAGATGATTGCTAGGGCCGGAAGGCAGTTCAAAGAAGGTGAGTTCGTTGAAGTGCATGTCACTAGCTGCGAGTAAAGAAACCCTTTTTTTGTGGAATACTTGCCTGACCCAGGCTCTACCTCCAGCAGCCCCCAGGTCATTTGAGTTTGAGACCCCTGATTTAGAGGCTACATTTATTTTTCATTTATTAGAAGTGCGGAGCATTTTGTAGGCCTATTTATTTATTAATGTTGGACAGCCTTCGATGGCATTAACTCTGCAGTTAAATTCAGAATTTTATTTGTGAGAAATAATTGATTAGCCTCGATGTGTCTCTGATGTTTGGACTGCTGAATGAGTTATGTTTTATAATAATAATAATAATAATAATAATAATAACTTGGACTTATATATTGCCTCTCACGGTACCCAAGGTTGCTTGACCTCATTTGTTTCGGGCCGCTCTTAGTTTAGTTCAATTCAATTCAGTTTTATTTGTAGAGCCCTATATCACAACAAGGTTGTCTCACAGGTTTAGTTGGATATAAACAAACATCAGTCAAATAAACAGCAGATCTTATTTGTTGGGAACCTGTGATGACATTGAGAATTTTGAAGCCGTAAAATGACTAATGTGGAGATGCTTTTACTTATCACATTTTCGAGTGCACATAAACAGTATCTGACAGAATACAAAATCAGTGGTGGGTGGACTCCCATAATGTTAGCCTAGTAGCATAATTGTCTATTTTTTTCAGGTCAACAGTGTTAGGAGAGAAAAGTTACACAGGTATCACAATTTGGCCAAAAATATGACTTGGGCAATTATGCTACGAGGCAAACGATATAATATTTGTAAATTAATTTTACTGTACAATAAACTCACCTATGCCTGACATTCAAACCTGCTCATAATGCTCATTTGACGATTACCCTTTTTTTTAACTAATTAAAGTGAAATATTTCTCTTTTAATAGGTCTGACTTAATGTATTTTATTGTACTTTATTTTCTTTCTCTTCTGCATAGTTTACTCAGTTCTTGTTATTGTAACCATTATAATTATCCCCACGGTTGTTATTGTTTGTACTGTTGATATTTCCTTGTGAGGGTCTTTGCTACCTCCTTCCTTTTTCTCCTCCCTTCACTCTTTCCTTCTCCCCCCTTTGTTCCTTCAGGTCAGATCCGGCATCAAAATGTGGCTCAACAATACTCAAAATAAAGACAGTTGAATATCAAGAGGCGCCTTGTATAATTTATGAAGTTTCCCTTGGAAAAGCAAATATGTTCAGCCCAAAAAGGCAGCTGGACCACCGTTCTGTTGTTATGATGCTGGACAAGACAAGTTTAGGAAAAAAAAAAACAACAAATCATCGTCCAAACTAAATAATCTGATTTTGATTAGCCCTAATGCACTTTATTGATATGTATCCATCTTCATGTTACTTAAAAATTATGTTACTTTGCACATAACAGTTTATTTTTGCACCTTACCGTTTGTCCAGATTTTCTACAGTTCTATTTTTTATTCTTCTCATTTATTATGTATGGTATTAATTGCTCTTGTATTCTATTTTTACTGTTGTTATGCTGCCACTGCACTATAATTTGGGACCAGTAAAGTCCATCCCTCCCTCCCTCCATACGTGCATTTAGATGTTGGTCGGACTTCTTTTTCGGTGCATCTGTGACTTGGTTTCATAAAGTCGACTCAAATATTATGGTGTGTTTCTGCTGAAGGGTACAAACCTGACCAGGCATGATTCTTGCAACCCTTCCAATCAACTACCCGCAGGTGCACCGCTTCAACATCTTCAGCCATTACACATATAAAACAACAAACCAACAACAAACCAGCCTTGTGTACACTGGATGCCAAAGCCCAATTTATGATTAATCGGTCCACCCAGAGATGGGAAGTATAGCTGGCACAGTCACGAGGCAGTATATCTTAATACTCAAGTGCCTTGGCCGGTTCTTGATGCTATTTTCTGCTAAGGAGAGCAAACACCTTCAGCCATTTTTCCTCTTAGTTTTTTCAGAGACAGGCTCGAGGCTGCAGGTGGGGGCCGATGACAGGAAGCAGATTCGACAGACGGTCAACATGGGCTGAGAATTTGACTTTCGAGGTCAGCCGTGATCTGGAATGTGAAGCTCAGCCCCGTGGTCACGCTTGGGCACATTTCTTCAACTATTGAGTAAAATTAGCCCCCCTTTGCTCCGCTGGGCCGCCCAGGTCTCTCAAAGCATTACTGTACTTATGTAAAACACTAATGGGAGCCTTTCTTTGCCAAGACTCCCTTCCAATCAAGACCCGCAACCCCCCCTCTCTAATATGACAGTCACGATTTATGCCTCCACGCTGCAGGGCATATTAACCATTTGGGACAGTGTGCCGTCTTGTATCCACTTTCATCTGTAATAACCCAAGGTAAGACACCATCATATTTCATCCACTCTGTGAATCTTAAATGATCTTGCTCACTTTTTCTCTCATGCTCAAACTCTTTCACCCAAACTCCCCCTACCTTCATTTCTCTCTCTTCGCTCTTCATCTTTACCTCGCTCTGTCTTCCCCTCCCTCCAGGGCCTTGACTCATCTGGAGACTTGCCAGGAATGCAGATAGGATCACTCGCAGATGTACAATAACTTGAGGGGAATAAATATGCCCTAATTGAGAGAAATGATGTAATATTGATCCCAGGGCCTCTGAACCTTTGGCATCGATGGAGCGTTCTGCCGAGGCTGTGACATTTAGAAAGATGGCCGGTGTGTGTGAGAGAGGAGAGAGTGAGCGTGTGATATTGGGAAAAGGTGTTGCTGGGGTTTGTGCTGTGTGAAAGTCTTTTTTTTTTTTTTCCTTTGTGAAACTAAAATGTGTCTGAGGGTTTCAGGAGAACTTCCTAACCCGAGCACAAGGTAGAAAATGACGCTTCCTTGCCTGCAGAATGCACCAAATATAACACCGAGCTGGTGCCTCGTATGGAAGCGATGCCTTGAAGATGCAGATTATGTAAAACCCGGGTGGGAGAACGTCACCTTCTGCATTCAGAGGTGCAAGTATTGTTCCGTGCTGTGGAAATACACACAGACTGTTTGGTTTTGCATTTGTTCGAAGCTATAGAGTGATCAAGCTAATAATGAGGTTGTCGTCTTCACAAAGCCTGACACTCTTTGTGTTACGGCAGCACAACTGATCAATCACAAGGTTTTTTTTTTTTAAATTACATGCACTGATTATGAATCGCCCTCTGGTCTTCACATGCAGGGCTGGCTTTAATGCATTACAAAGCAACACATGAGAGCTGGCTTTATGGTACAACATATAGAAGCAGGCAGCATTCGATCAGACTGCACAATATCTGACAATTCAAGCAATGGGAGCTTTTCGAGGTGGAAGTATGAACATGACTTGACCTGCCTTGAGGTAAAAAAAACCCCCAAAAAACACACTTGTCGAGTTGCAGACTAGTGCGAAAGCTTATTCATATTGCTAAACACGAATGCAGTCCACTTCAATCTCCAGAAGCACAAAATAAAAATGGTAACTTTAAAGATTAGAAAATGCAACTGGATTAAAACCAGTCCCCCATACTCCGACTGGTGGGCACAACTGAACAGACATATCACAGGTATGTTGTTGAACACATGCAACCGACGCAAAAAACAGTAAAATACCACAATGACATGAATGGGTTTGTAGAGCCACGACTGCAATGAAAAGATAAATGAAGGGGACATTTAACAGGAACGCTAGAGTTAATATCATAGTTAATACTTTTAGAAGCAGCAATTGGTAAAAACAATTACATTTACAGACCAAAGCACCACCTGCATCTATGTACTAACTTTAAGAACATGTATAAAACAAGAACAGGTCAAATAATATTCAGTAAATAAATAAACAAATGCAAGACTTACTTATTAAAAAAGGCTAAAGGACTAAAAGAAACATGTACACACTCTGATTCAACTGAATACCACTACTACTACTAATAATAATCATAATCATAACAAAATACAACTGAAATAAAAGAAATAAGGAAATTAATGCATGACTTATAGCCACTTATTTCAATCATTATTAATTTCCACCTGATTCAATAGCTATTATGAAATAATTACATAAGTCAATACAGTTTAGAAGTGATTAATCTAATACATGTTTCCCATGGATTAAATTAATTCATTATGACCTATTTATACAATTTATAAATTGACTTTTTAGAAATTGTTAAAATTGTAATAAAATGACTAAATAATTAAGTCTCATTTGGCAACTTTTGTTCCAAAAATATTCTGATTTAATGTTTCATATTCCATAAAGTTAATTTATTTTTTGTTTTTTACATAAATGTTGACTAGTCTAACCGTACATTTTAACATTAAAAAAGCCTTTTCTAGAGGCACTTCACTCCTGTTTTACAAGTGAGGAAAACAAAAATCAATGAGCTTCCATGTGATTATCATGACCTGCTCACCCTTCGACGTTTCCATCCTTTTCTGCAGGACTCTTGGTATTTACCTTGGACATGATCTATCAAACATGTGGAAGGGTGGTAACACCATCTAGCAGCAGCTTTTGAGCAGGATGTCCAAGACGCCAATAGTAATCATTAGATATTGAAAATAGTGCTTGAATCAATGTGTGATCATCCCAAACATTACACCTTCCAGACATATGGATCTGTACAGGAGGACTGTGGTTCAGGATAATAGGATGATCAACATTCATAGACTGATAAAGTCAAGCAAAGGTTATACAATTCAAACCCATCTGTTTGGGCTGATTCTCAAACATGTTCTGTCAGTCTGGAGAAAGATGGCATTTTATCTGCTGTCTTAGTGCTGTTCATCATAACTTTTAAATGGTGCTCTTTCTATAAAGGACACAGAAAAAAATAAAACCTCACAGAAGAGGCTGATTCGGGTCCACAAAGTCTCTTAGTTTGGATCAGAAACTTTTTGTGAGCAGTCTAAAGTCAGCTCAAATTAAGGGGGAGTCTTCCAACGCCCTGACCTGCACTCCAACAGTTTGTTGATGTAGTCAACCTCATCATTACCGAAGCACTAAAAATGCTAATTTAGCGAGGCTGCTGACTTTGAGTCAATTCAGAAAAATAATGGGTTTTGTTCTGACTGAGGTATCGTCTGCTCGTATCGTTAGACGATGCAACTCCCTCAAATGAGTGACTGAGGACCAATTTCCAGTTTACACTGCTATTATTCACCAACCGATACGATCTGGTAGGTGAACTTCTGAGACGAGTGCAGACTGTTATGCAGTTATATGTAGAATGAAGCAGTTTTTACATTCAGCCGTCATCAGAGGAGCTGATACCGTCTTTCAAACCATGCAATAAAACAGTTACCTTGTGGTGTGTTAAGTTAAAGGTTCAGTGTGTAATATTTTGTGTCATCTAGCAATGAAGTTGCAGATTGAATCCTAATGAAAACCCCTCATCTCCTCTTCCCTTGTGCTAAAAAAGACCCTCTAGAGTCACTTTAGGATGAAGGTTAAGTGCATAAAAACAAACCAATGCCTTAATAATGAATACCAACAAGTACACACCTCTTATTCTAATGTTAACCCTTTAAACCCTCAGCCTAAAATGGTCTGTCTGGACTTTTTTTTTTCTTATTTTGACTATATAAAGGTTATAAAATAAGCTGTCAGTGAGTCTTTTTGCCCATTTTTCCAGACCACGTAGAACTTTCAAAATCTATCCGTCATTTACACTTTACTGCACGTTATAATTCTGCTAAAACGGCTTCTTCTCCCGCTTCCAGTACAGGCGTAAGTAAAATTACTGTAATGACCCAATAAAACCTATAAAGTGCAACGTCTCAGGTTTCAGAAACTGTTGGTATTTTTCCAGTTGCACAAACAAGGAACGAGTCATAGCCATCCAAACTGCATATGCACAGGGTGTGTCAGCGATGACACGTAAGGTTTTAAAAAGTTAAAAACCACTCAACTTTTAAGAGATTTTACTCATGAAAACACCAGGTCAGATTTTCACACAGCATCTAATCATCTATTTTAAAAGCTACAAATTCTTACCATATATAACATTTATATTCTTCAAACCTATGTTTTTATTTATCAGATACAATCAAGCAAAGGAAATATTCCTGAGGATTTTAAGAGCTATTTTATGGTAAATTCACAGGTTCGTTCTTTTTTTACCTCGGCAATCCACCAATCTCCATCCTCCAAATCTTCTAACTCGTAGAAGACAATTTTCTATCAGATTTAGGGCTGTCGAGTTATGGAACAACTTTTCTTATATGGCAAATAACGGTTTAACTATAAAAAATTTTAAAACATGCTTAAAATATTTAATTACGGCTAACCCTGTCTTAAATCACAGTTTTTATATGTATGTGCATGTACATTAAGCTCTCTTTATTGTCAAATTCATGCACATTTTTCTTTCATTAAGCTCTTGTGTTTTTTTTTCCTCGCCAATGTCACCAGTAACAGTGTTTGCTCCTGGAGGATTCTGTTGGGTTTCTGTTAATTAGAGTCTGGTTTCGACTGGCTCTATATGTAAAGTGTCATGAGATAACTTCTGTTATGATTTGGCGCTATATAAATAAAATTTGATTTGATTTGATATGTTATTTGTATTACATAAATGTTTTTCTTTTTTTTTTTTCTTGAGGTGGAGGCTTCAGATAAGCCTGTTGGGCTTTTTTTCCTCTTCCTGCACTGTACTGGTTGTATTTTATCTTTCTTATGTTTCTTTTTTCTTTTATCTGTGCAAAAATAAACGAAACTAAAACACAATTACTAATACGATTTTCCATTTCTGCAATTAGGTCCTGTGAGTCTATACAAAAAATAACTATAGTCTTGTTTATTGGAAGCACTCTGCAGGAAATATAGTGCATATTTCCTTGTTGCGTTACTGGATTATCACTCTTGTTGGTTTTTCTATCTGAGCAGCAACTACACCCATGAAAGTTTTTTTTCTTTGGTGGGGATTTAGTCAATTTTACTGATTTTTCAAAAAAAATATTTAGACGGGGATCTCTTTTTCAAGGAAGACCTGGCCAAAACGGTAGCAATCCAATCACATAATTACAGTTTTACAATAATGAAAGCATAACAAACACTGAAAAAAACAAATACAATCAGTCGAAACATTTACAGACCAACAGCCTTGATTCCAGAGTTTTAATGCTGTCTTTAAATTAGTCAAATGAATCAGCGATTGCATGCACTTCCTCAAATGCACATTCCAGCAAAACATCTTCACCCCTGGCTCTTTGGAAATGAACTGCTGCAGCATCCTGCAATGAAAGAACTAACCAAACAACCCAGGGAACTTTTACTCCAATTCCCAAATAACAGTGACACAGTCCTAACAAAGCATGTAAGAGGTCTAAGAACTACTAAGTTATAGATTTGTGGATGCTGAAACAAAACTACACATGAACTGACTCAAACTCATTCTTGGCAGGAAAAATATCAATGTCTACGAAAGTTTTGAGTAAACCATTAGTTCGACCAAAAGTCAGAACAGCTTCCGAACTTCTCTGAGTGCACCGAGGCAAAACAATGGACGGTGGAAGCCTTGTTGTTTTTCTTTCCTTCAAGCGAACGCCTGCAAAATTGACTTTTTGGGAAATCTCCCGCAGCAGTTATACAGGATCTCCACTGTGAGAGTCAGAGAACACTCTCTCCACAGACAGCAGCCTAAACAGAGAAGAATACTGCGTTTGCTGGGAGACTTTGACCTCTGACGTGCTCCTATGTTCGCAGTTTCTTGCAGAGCTATTGCCCATTTTTAACTCAAAACAACAAGCTCCCATTACTCCCATCCCCGAGGGGCACTCTAAAGGCACTGTGGGAAACAAAGCAAACCACAGATGGGCTACATGATGACAGGGAAGTTTTGGAGGTGAAGTGAATTCACCAAAAGAGTCAGTTCTTCAAACATCAACTCTTGGGATGCATTATATTTCACAGATTGATGATGCACAACAGTAACCAAAGATGAGTGACTTTGCAGTGTAAAGCAGTCATGTGTGAGCTCAAAGGTGAATTTTGCAAAAGGTATATGTCACCTTGTTTCCCTGCCGCTGAAATTTTGGGAAACTGGCTGCCGTACTGCAATACCAAGCGTCAGGGGATGAAGTGTGAAAGGAGCTGCTTGAAAAGTTTCAACAGCCAATCAAGATCACAGGGGAACTTGCTAGGTTTTCCCAGAACGAACATTACAAACAGAGATCCACAATGGCTGTAAATTCAATCTTGCCTGAAATAAAATGTCAGAGAAGGTAGGCAAGTCGGACCGTGAGTAAGACGTCGGCTCTGCATAGAAAACAGCATTATAACAAATCAAAGCTGGCAGCAACAGCAGTGCAGTGAAGTCTAAAGAACCAGGTTTGTGTTTGGAAGTTGGTTAGAATTCCTGATGGGGTTGCATTCAGAGCCACAAAGGTGACAAAAGTAGCTCCCTAGGCTGCTAAACTCTAACAGCATCATGCATTAAAGCAGGTGAATCCCACTGCTGTCGAGGTCTTTTAGTGGTTACACATCCTACATATTAGCAGTGTTGGGAGTGATGTGATACGAAAGTAATGCATTACATTGGACTTGGACTCTGTTTCTCACATACTTGGAGGAAGTTAGATCGGACTAAGGATTATATGTGTATACCAGTGACTGTCCTCTGCCCCTCTTTCTTTCTTTGAATAAGGACTGGTTGGTTTATTAATTAATAAATTAGTTAGCTGTTACACACATCTGAGCCTTTGTGTTTGTGTTTTACATAACTGAAAACTGCAAAATAAAATTAAAAAAAAGTAATCCATTACAGTAACATTACTTTTTGCTGTAACTAAGTAATGTAAGGCATCATTAATCAATTTTCAGTAATATTTTACTTGGCTCATGTTCAATAGCGCTTGCATTACAGCACACTTTTTGCCCATGATTTAATCACTCAAAGAAAAAAAACAGCAAGACCTTAAGGAATCAAAAATGCAGTAGGAAAGTTCTATTTCCTGTTGGTGTTCAGCCGATGGGTGCAGACGGCAGAAGACAGTCCATTGTCCACATGGACGTGTGCTCAGTATAAACCCTAACCCTGCTTTAAGAAGCTAGTTAGCATTAGCATGATCCCTGTGATCAGCAATGACAAGGTAACGTTCTATGACTAGTTAGAATTCTTTATCGATTGCAGATTTATCTACCAGCGTCCTCAGCTCTGCGCTCCCTGTCTGAACGTGTCAAAAGTTGAAAAAAATGCAAGTGTTCCTGCTGGGATTCGAACATCGTAGACCGTAGTGTTACTTACTGAGCTATAGTCCACATGTACTTCGGGGTGCAAATGTAGGCTCTCCTATCTCTTGTACTGGTGGGGGTGTTGGGATCTACTGCACACGCACCATTTATGACGAGAGTCTGTAAGTAACTCAAAAGTAATACCGGAGTCAGGTAATGCATTACAATTCTGAGACTTATAAGGTAAGGAATTAATTTTAAATAACAGTAACACGCTAGAGCGCCATAAAGGGGGGGTGCACATGACAAATTCATGGGGCCCGGCATTTGGGGGGGCCCATAGAGCAGTGGAAGGGGACCCAGTGGATATAGGTTAGAAGTTGTGAAAAGTTCGTGTAAGGTCTGGTATCCAACAGAGGCACAGAAGCTGGGAGTTGGACGTTCAAAGCGGTTTACACCAGTTACAGAACACACACCCACAACAGATGTTTCCTTGTAGCAAGGGCCCACAACGTTTAACTTTCAGGGGGCCCACAATTGCTAGTGGTGCCCCAGGTAACAAGTAATCTGTAATTATTACAGTTTAGAAGAATAGTTGTGCTCATAAGTTTACATACCCTAGCAGAATTTGTGATTCTTTGTCCATTTTTCAGAGAATATGAATGATAAT
>JAPQRP010000014.1:6312362-6327132 GCA_037367295.1 Apogon hyalosoma
ACTCCTCCCCAAAGTGGATCAATGATACTGAGGTCAGCAGACTCACATGGACACTCCTTCACCTTCACTTTTTTTTTCTGCTGTTCCGATGACAGGTCCACTTGGCCTTATGTTTTGGGTCACTGTCATGTTGGAACATTCAAGATCATCCCATGTGCATTCAGTCCGGGTATGTAAACTTATGAGCACAATTGTAACTTACACAACCATGCATATCAGGACTTGAAACATACTCAACCCGTTGGCTTAACTGCAGTCAGTTATCCTACATCCGCACAAAACTGAAGGAAGTAAAGCAGTGTGCATTGAGCTGTCGGGCTGAATTAAAGACCCAAACAGGATCTGAACTGTCCCACAGAGCAAGCAGTGGGAAGACTGAGGCCCACCGAGGGCTGAGAGGAGCACTTCAGCATGTTTTAATCAAGCATTTTAAATGTAATCAATTACAACTGAGGAACTGCATCCATTAGAGCGGACCCCATTCAGAAATGAGCTCGTATTAATTGGGGCCCCACATTTACCATCCCTCTGTTAACTCCGCTCATCCCTAGAGTTTCACAACAAGAGCTTAAGAGTGTCTCTCCTTCTGCGCCTTTCCTCACTCCTCTCGCTTTCTCCCTCTCACCTGCCTAATTAACTGTCAGCAGAAGCCATTTGTGCTTCAATATTTCATATGAGAATGAATATTAAAATTCCCCCAAAACTGCCAGAGCCCCCGAAAGGAAACGCAGCGCTCTTGGTGGATGACAAGAGCATGCTAGCCCAACATTGAGAGGAAGTGACAGGAACTTGTACGGGCAGAGCATCAAATGAGTGTTCATATATTATGAAGTCAGAGCTGCTGACTGTGTGGAATATCAATGGGTGCAGAGGCGGAGGGAGGAGCATCAAAAAACTCTTACTAATCCTCATGGAGTGAGAATCAAAATCGAGATGAAAACCGGATTTAAAAAGCTTTTAAAAAATGCAGGAAAAAGTGCATTAAAGACCTTACACGAACCAAACAAGAACAGAAACATGTGTCTTGACTGTGGCATCTGACCATTATCGCCGGCTCCTGCAGCTTTCAGGTAATGGATTTTGAAAAACACTATCACCCACTATGAAATACTTAATCAGATGAAAAAAGCCAGAGAGGCTTTTACCCATCATCAATTTAAAGCTACAATGATCTGCGCCTATTTTCTGATTGCCACCTTTTACCTCTGTGAGCCAGTTGTGTTCATCGCCCATGACAAATTTACTTCAAAGGAAGCCTCCATCATGACCCATTTTCCTTTCCGACAGCTGAGCTTTCACCCAATAAGGCACAAAACGGGAGTTTTCCCATGAGCCTCGGTGCATCAAAAGCTGGTAAAGCAAACGAGAGAGCATGAGAACTGTAGGCAGCCACTGGAAGTTAGACTAACATCATAAATTTGAAGATAATGTGAAAGGAGTCTATGTATGGTTTCTCTGTGGTACCACTTCAATTCATTACTGACTCATTACAGCTGAACAAACACAAGCTGCAGCCATGTTCCGCAAGATAACCGAGATAGATGTGATGACTACAAACACAGTGAAGCTCAGAGTGGCACTCCGTAGGATGGGAGGGGACAAAACGGGAGCGAAGCCGGCTTCTGTAGCCAGTGAATCACCTGTAGTTTCATACACGAAATATGACAAATGGCTGTTTTTATTTGAAAAGTCAAGGTCCATTCACAAAGGCCTACAGGACGAGAAGGACGGAACACTGTCATCGGTGCAAAAGAAACTACACGGTAAGAAAAGAAGTGGAGATTAACAGAGTCTGACTCAAAATGTGCTCAAATTAGACATTGCCCCTTTAACCCTTTTCAGTGTCACAAAAGCTGCTGTGAGTCACTTCCTGCTGGCATCAAGGTTTTAATAGTGTGGGATTTTTACCTCTCTCCGAGTGCTTTTCTAGTTCATTACAGTTTAGTTTTGACTTTTTTTCTCTAATTCAGTTAGTTTTAATTAGTTTTTACAGCAGGTTTGATAGTTTTTATTAGTTTTTTTTTCTAAATGCTTAGTTTTAGGGCGAGGTCAAGGGCGTCATGGATGGAAAGCCCACTCCTTTTTGATTCATAACTTTTGAACCAGACAATTTTAAGACAAATATTCCACATAATTGTAAAGGTCTAAATGCCATCTTAAACATCCTGAAAGGGCAACATTTCGTTTCAGATATTTTAAAATAAAAAATATCAAAAACTACTGCATAACAGATTCACAAAAAATGAACGTCTATTTTTAAGTTCTCCAGAGTGAAGTTCCCCTGACGCTTTCATCCTAAAATGTTTTCAGTGTATACCATAAACCCTCTATTTTATGACCTAATAATTGGTTAGAGGAGAAAAATATTATAGCATACTGAAATAGCAAGAATTTTAAAAAATGGCAGCGTCATGGATGAACAAAGGCAAAAACATCACAGATGGACAACAAAAATAACTACAAAAGCCCTCGGAGAGCGCAGCCCCCCCCCCCGATCACCACCAAAATGTAATCATTTGTCCCTTGTGCCAGTCTCAACATTTCCTGAAAATTTCATCAAAATCCTTCCATAACTTTTTGAGTTATCTTGCTAACAGACAAATAAACAGACAAACCCTGATGAAAACATAACCTCCTTGGTGGAGGTAAATACCAAATTAAACATTTTTTATTTTAATGATCAATAACATATCGGTTTTTTTTTGTTTTTTGTTTTTTTAACAGTATTTACAACATAACAACATAAGACACTCACAATCATATGCCTCCTTCAAATCACAACTTAAACATTGGATGAAGGACAACCAAGCCTGTGACCATCAGTAGACTGTCCTCACAGGGTTGTTTTATGTCTGTGTTTGTGATGTTTTGTCTTTCATCAGTTGTCTTTCTTGTTACCTGTCTGTATGAGCTACAATGGAAATTAAAACTGTTGCTGCAATCTGGCATATTTACAGCTGGAGATGTTCATAAATATGCACTGTCCCTAATAAATAAATAAATAAATAAGTAAATAAGTGCTTGTGTCCTTTGTCTTCAGTGAATTTGTTTTACTGTGTGTTTTCGGGTCAAAACAGGGTAGAATAACAGAAAAAGACAAAGAGAGGAACTGAAGTATGTATATATAAGTATAAATAAGACACTCAGAATGTACATCAGTAAGAGATTAAGGATGCTGAACATGAACTGTGAACTGGAACACATGGAACAACGACAAGTATTTGAATTTGGGCCCAGTAGTTTTTGTTTTGGGCTCTTTTTTTTTTTTTTTTTAATAAATCAGTCCAGTTGTTTTTGCCACCTGGTTGAACTCGGTAAAAAAAAACTAAAAAAAAAAAAAAAAAAAAAAAAGAAGGAAAATCATCACAACACTGCAAACAGTTCACTCACTGCTCTGTGTTTTGCCCCCCATTCCATAGGCAGTGGGGGGTGCACTGAGCATGCTCAGATGTCTGTGGAAACAACAAGGTCTATTCCATCAGTATGTTTTGATATTTTTCTTATTGAGCCAACAGTTGAATTTTTAAGCACATTTAAATCATCCGTTCAGAACGCTCACCACAGAGGGGGTTAAAGAGATAAAAACTCAAACTGTGCAACACTCACCAACTCGCTCCGTTTCTCCTTTTAACACAATTTCTGTAATTGTTTCTAATCTGCCACGCTTTCATTCAGCGTTCACTTTCTGACAGCCCGACTCCACACTTCCTGCAAATGTTTCACATTAAAGCTGGCCAAGAAAGGGGAGACTGAGCCAATGGGAGGCTTTTAATGTGACACACCTCAGCAGGAAGTGACTCGGCAAACTGTACTAAACAATGTGCGCTGGTCTTTTGTGAACAGAAACTTAGCACCGAGGCTTATTCGCACAGAAAGAGGATCATTTTGCACTGAAAGTATGACTATTCTGTCATTTCCTAACACTAATGCCTACTGAGCGACATCGCAGTTTACAGTCTACCCTTTACAGGTGCTTCGTCAATTATACACACAATATTTTTGACTCATTTGCACCTGCAGAAACAGATCTGGCTCTTAATGCAACACGACTACATTTTTCAGCTGAAATTAACCATAGCAACACTGACTTTAGCAAGACAAGAGGAAAAGAGTATCAATGTTGAAACCAAAACTGAGAAAGCTTTAAAAATAAGTTAAATCCATTCAATATTAACCCATAAAGACCCAGTGCTACTTTTGTGTGATGAAGTTTTCTCTATATTTAACCTTTCTGAAGTGATTTATCAACATTTACTATACTATTATCCCCTGTATTTTGCATTTTTGAGTAAAAATCTGGTATTTTCCTATATTTAATGTACTGATCATGTAGTTCAGTTCATTATAGCTCAGATTTAAGTCAAGGGTTATTATACAAAAACACAGACAGGTGAAGAAACTAAATATTTCAACGAAATATATCATTAACTGAACATAAAAACACGTGTCTTTATCTACTGTCATTTATCAACCTGCATGGGTTTTTACCTTAATTATTAATATGTATTAGTGGATCAACAGGTATTAAACAGTTTAGAGAGTACAGTTTAAGACTCAACACAACCTTAAAAAGATCCAAATGTATGTGTTTTTTGAGACTTTCATTAAGTTTAATAGATTCTCTGTGGGTTTAAAACTAAATTTAAAGACTTTAACCTTTAAAAACAAACCAAATCAACACATTAAACCTTAAATAAAACTGTCATATTTCACACAACATGTTGCATTTGGAAGTAAAAGTTAGACGTTTTCAGAAAAATACCTATACTTTCTCCTGTGAATATTGTCAAAACAGGCTTCACACTTTAATTTTAACCCTGCTGTGGTGACTTCAAAATGAATTTAACCTTTTATAAGTTACTTAATCGCAATTTATTATAACGTCATCCTCAGAATATTGGATTTTTCAGAAAACAATCAGGTATTTTCATATAAAGGTTCATAAAGGCTCAGAGTAAATTCAAAGGTTATTATATCAGAGTAGAGAAAATTGAAGAAAAAAATGACTTATTCAGTAAAATACAGCAATAACTGAACATAAACTAAGTGTCTCCATTCACTGTCATTGATCCATGGGCTTTACTGGTGGATTAATGTTGTAGTAGATGACGGTGTTTCCACGGTAACTACAGAGCCTCTGAACGTCCAAATGGGTCATATCTGATGACCACAGAAAGACGACAAACTGTACTTTACGCCGATTATTTACATATATTGATGCGTTTAGTGGATCAACAGGTATTAAACAGTGCAGATCAGTAGACGGTTTTGGGTCTTTATGGGTTAATATTATTTTATGTTCTGTATCACCGGCCTGCATCCCAGTGGAAATAAAAAATCTCCAGCACCGTCTGCCTTTTGATAAACAAATATTTCACAAACAAGCTCCAAGACAAACCAAACTTTCAAAATAAGAGCGAAGCCGCGCTGCCATGATGACCCACAGACCGGCGCCACGGGTGTGACGACCTCCCGCGTGTTTAACAAACACAGAAAAAAAAGGCGATGTTTTTACTTACCTGTCGCCATCTCGATGACGCTCATTTGACTCTCGGCGGGGAAAAGGATTTTCGGAGGCTTGTCTGTCAGGGGAGCTGCGAAAAGACAAACAGAAGCACATTAAATTCCACATCTTTCTCCCCCGGTGGACAGTGGGCGTATGATTTATTCATCTAATACCACAATAAAGGCTGCATTAAAAAGGGAACAAAAACATGGAAATGCAATGTTTAAGAATGGACAGAGGGGGGGAAAGGGATGAATTGCTGTGACTCAGATTTACCACATTCGAGGCTTTACACATTCACACGTTTCAAAGCAACAACCTTTGAACACAAATCAATGCATTGGTGAGGATATGTGCAGCAATAATGAGTCTAATTTTCTTATTTTTGCTCAGGCCTTTTTTGTAATAAATATATATATATATATATATATATATATTACACACACATAAATTTTTTTTTTCTTTTTCTGCTGTATTGATAATTTCTTTCCTCCTACTTTTTATTATACTTGAATGGAGTGACTGTAACACCCAATAATTTCCCCCAGGGATTAATTAAGTATTCTGATTCTGATAAGTCCTGAGAAAAATTTAATGAAAGCAAAACAAAACCGTCTCAGACACGTGACGTTCGAATGTCAGCCGTGAATGCGTCACAGATTTAAAAGGGTATCAGAGTTACATTAGAACAGACTTCATCCCAACTCCAATTAGACAGCTGCTGGGAAACAAAAGATTTGCACTTAGAGGCTCCTCATTAGAATGATTCTTTAATTTGTTCTGGTCTTCAAAGTGGCATCAGAGGGGTTTTCTATCTTCGCATGCTTGGAAACACTCAGAGGGACCAGGCTTGTTTCAGTACAAATGACTGGAGATGTGATTGGTAGACCGACACCGGAAAATGTTCCCTTCATTCTTTTCAGATCCATAACAACAGACAGTGATAGTAGCCATAGCTTCAAGTTTAAACCAGTATTTACCTCAAATCACATTTATACATTTAGTTATTCTTCCTAAACACTGGTATTTCCATTCAACATCTGTGCTGTGAGACATTTCCAAAAGCAAAGATATTTACCTTTGTTTTAATTTTACTATGGAGACTCTTATTTTGCCAAAAGAATCTAATTTTTATAGTATTAAACATGACATATTTACAAACTTTACTCTAATTTAAAGGGTGTGCTAAATGGCTGAATAGAAAAGACATTCCATTAAGTAGGTGTATTTTGGTCTGTTTTGGCCTAATGAAACTAATAAACCTTATATTAGATCATCAATAATAATAATAATAATAATAATAATAATAATAATAATAATAATAATAATAAGAATAATAATAATAATAATCTGCTACTAGAAGAAAAAATACAAAAAACATCTGATTATGACTAAAACCGACTTCAAATGGGAATCAGGTAAAGTTAACAAGCAAAAACACTCCTTGGGCTTCAGTGTTTTTACTGGACATAATCACAAAATAAAATGTGCCAAATTGCCTAAATTGACTGATTTTGTAAATTTGGCCAATTTACAGACAAGGAAGTCTGTCAGGTATTTTTCCAACAGTAGTGAAATCACTGTTAACCTGCGCTGGAAATGATTTCCATTGAACAGTGTTGTTGTGCCAAAGCTGTGGATTTTGATGCTGGACAACAAATGGCTTAAAAATCGCCCCTAAAAATTTCAAAAATAATTAAATAAATAAAATAATCCCCTCCATGAAGTCTGACCTAGAGATACCAAATTTGGCAGTAACATGTATTATGTCCAGATGCACAAACAAACCTCCTGGAGTCAAACCTTTAACCTGGTTTAGTCAGTTTGGTTGTAATTTAATTTTTTAAACCTATTTTTGACCCATTTAGTTCTTTCTACAAACATGCCTGCATTAAAAACCTTCACCAAACACAGACGAAAACAGACTTTAATTCGATCTTATATTTTTATCTTAACCCATAAAGACCCAGCACTACTTTTGTGTCAGTTCCCAAATTAAATTTTCTGTACGTCTAACCTTTTTCAACTGATTTATCACCATTTATTTAGAACAGAATCCTCTGTATTTTGGATTTTATCAATGTTTTCCTGTATTTAATTCACTGATGGTGTAGATATCCATTAAAGCTCGGATTAAAATTGATAGTTATTATATCAGAAACAGACAAAACTGCAGGAAAGTGACTTTTTCAGTCAAATCTTTTTCCGTTTTATGTAGATTTTTTTTTTTTTTACATCATATATGTAAAAAAAATAAATAAAATGAAATCAGATTAACCTGTATACAAGCATAAAGACATCTGAGTATGGGGGAGAAATCTAAGTGTGTTAATCTGATTTCTTATAATCAGATTACTGCGGATAAAGCCGATCAGACTGTCCTGTTTACATGATCAGCTGAATAGTCCGATAGCTCCAGAAATCAGATAATGATCGGAGTATCGGTGTGCATGCAAATGGGCCCAGTGTTGTAGAAGATGACAGTGTTTCCACGGTAACTACGGAGCCTCTGAATGTCCAAATGGGTCATATCTGATGACAATGAAAAGATGAAGAACTGTATTTTACACTAATTATTGACATGGATTGATAGAATTAGTGGATCAACAGGTTTTAAACAGTTTAGATCAGTAGATGGTTTTGGTCTGGGATGGATGTTTGGAACTTTATGGGTTAAAATTATTCGTATATTATGTAGAAGCACAAACATACTTTATTATTTCCTTCTGAAATGGTGTGGTTTAGTCAGATATGTTTTACGGAGAATGGAATCATGGGACAATACCTTCCAAAAACACAACAAATCTGTAATTCATCTAATAAATAAAAACGGATGTGAACCTACTTGGGTTTGATTAGAGCGAAAACAATGATCAAGGTTCCAAAAAACCCACTGTGGCTGAAACCGGTGCACTTTTCTTTTTTCCTACTCCAGAAATATAACTGAGGTATGACCATTTACACATCAAAAATACCCTGGAAATTTGATTCATGAATTTATTTTGAGACGTTTCAAGGCGCTTTTGACTGGCCTCTAGACTAAAGAAAGGCTTCAGCTGATTGAAAAAGTCTGCAGCTCAGCCACTAACAGGTAGAAAGCACATTAGTCTGGTTTTAGCTGCTGTGCACTGGCTTCCTGTAACATTTAGAATTGATTTTAAGTTCCTCCTCCTTACATCCAAAGCCCTTAATGGGCTCGTACTGAGCTGCAAGCTGCAAACTCCCTTGTTAACTATTTGCCTTCAACGACACTGTCATCATCTGCTGTTTGGTTTGTTTTTTTTTTTCTTCTTTTGGAGGATCCCAGCAGCAGCACAAAGAAAATCTACGATGCAGAGTTTGACAGTTACATCTCAAAGTAATGGAACGCAGCATCTATAGGGAAGATAAGGAGGAAATCATTTCACTTTAGCCTTTAATAAGGTATGAAATTGATCAAATTCTTGCATTTTTCTTGTGCATTTATGCGTAGCTCTGCTCCATTTGAAAAATGTTACCTTACTTTTTTGATATATTCTGATTTAATGGTGGTATTTTCTTATGTTATGAACGCTATGTATTAGAATTTCACCTTTTTTTTAATCTTATAGCGGGCTTTACTTTCAATTCCATATTAAATATCACAGGTTTACAGAACAGCATCAGTCGAATCTATGAAAAAGTGACATATGCACATTTGTAAGTCCAACTTCAAATGAATAAAAAGGGAATATGAATAAAACATAAGTATTTACAAAGCTCCTATTCATAACGTGTGAAGAGCACCTGGTGCACTTGAACCCTTTACAACAGGCGTCTTCATGTTTTGTTTGCAATAAAAATGTCAGAAAATGTCTTTTTTTGCCAATCCTTTGCTTTCAGGAAGAACTTAACTTTCAATATGTGGCTGTTAATTATCATTATTATAAATAATAAATGCTTAAAACTGTGCGTTTCAGTGAAAAAGAAGAAAACAAAGGTCAAGTTTTAGGCATATTTATGATCAGAAACAACTTTTGCTTTTCGGTCTTGAACATTCAGTATCTATATTGTTGCTTCATATTTTTTGTTATTTCCAGGTGTTTCTGCCTCTGAAACAGTTCCTTTACTTCTAGTACACTCTCACATTGCTGCCGTAAATTGTTATAAAGTGTCAAAAAGTTCAGGATCTCAGCTTTCCGATGCTGTTTGCATTTTGTGGATAGTGCAAACAGTTCAGGAGTTACAGTAAACTGAATGCTGTAAAGTGAAAAATGTAGCACCGCAGAGACTGCAGCAGTTAAAGGGTTAACCTACATTTTGTCAATAAATAGTGTCTACAAATTATGTTACGTGTCTTTTTTTAAGCACTGAACTGATGTCTCAGGTTTTGTGGCTTAACCCTTAAAGACCTGAACAGCATCTACTTATCGAAAATGTCTGAACCCCTAATCTAATCAATACATGGAAATAATTCAGGTAAAATTCAGCTTTTCATGGTCATCAGATATGACTCGTGGACGTCCAGAGGCTCCGTAGTGAACATGGAAAAATCGTCATCTACTGCAGCACTGACGCACTAATAAAACACATGTTGTTTATCCAGTGACATTGGTTGTAGATGCTTGTTTTTAGTCAATATTGTGCAGAGAAAGTCACTTTTTTTTCAGTTTCTCTGCTTTTACATAATAACATTTGCATTTACTCTAAATTTTAACAAACACCTACATGACCAGAAAATTAAATATAGTAAAATATATGATTTGGACTGAAAAATGCAAAACCCAGAGAATAATGTAATAACAAGTGGTTCCAGGCACAACAAACCCCGCCCCTCACACATATTGTAGCTCATTTTGGCATCGATCCAGCTGATGTCATCATGTCTATGCATGTGTTGATGTCAGCACATCAACTGCCTCTATATATGTGCCAAGTTTGAAGTAAATTGAAACAAATTTTTTGTTTTTATAGACATTTGAAATTTTGCCCATTATAAGTAAATGGGAGAAGAAAAATATTTACAAAATTCATAGAAAAATTTAACTTTGACCTACTTTTCCCAAAATTTAACCACATCTATTCTGGATCACCAGCAATCTATAAACCCGATTTGATATGAATTCAACCAACAGTTTTGCTGCTACAGACGTTTGAAATTTTGCCCATTATAAGTAAATGTGGGAAAAAAAATTTAAAAATTTGTAAAAAAAAAAATTGAACTTTGATCTACTTTTCCCAAAATGTAACCACATCTATTCTGCATAACTGGCAATCTATAAACCCAAGTGTTTGACAACCAACCAACCAACATCCGGCGGGGGGGGGGGTAAATGATAAAACAGTTGTGGGTCTTTAAGGGTTAAAACAGTGTTTGGATGTAGCTTTTCCAGTCATTACTACAAAAACAAATAAAAACTTGCACTGCCTTTATGTGTGACCAAATGTTAAAAAGGACCTAAATATCTCAACATGGCCTTAAAAAACAGATCAAGCTTTTTTTTTTTTTTTTTTTTTTTTAAGAGTAGTCGGCTTAAAGCAGGAAAAAAAAAAGTGAGCTCATTAATCACAAATTCAGATGTGAACCACAACAAATTATGCCGTTCCCTTCCTGTGCTTGGTGTGTTCCAGTGTCGTATAAAGAAATCTCATTACCTTAATTACCTTTTCTTGATGAAATATGATTTGATTATTTTGTTTCATTAATGCATTTTTCAGAAAGAAAAAAAAAAAAACAACACGTTTTTCCACTCTAATCATTTGTGTTTTGTGAGACAATGCTGAATTTGTGCAGGGAAAATGGTGCATTGGCAGGGATGTGGCTGCATGTATTTATAGAAACATGAAAAGAGAACTCAGCCGGGGATACGGACATCAAACATGGAGCCACAGCTCATTGGTTGTGCTGTGAAACTTGTATATTATATATTTACAGTCATGAAAAAAAGAACGCAGATCAATCTAAAGGTGATATTAAAATATTTCCAGCAGCAAAAGTGATAATTAATACATAGCATGTGCTGTATGAGCCTTTTTTTGTGTTAAATGTTAATGTTTAAAATGCATATATATGTATTTGCTTCAGTTTTAGTGATTTCATGGTCCAACCGCTGTGTAACGTAGAGCAACACTCCTCGAAGCAGCCTCCAGCAGTACCTGGAGGTATGAAAGCTCGACAGTTACACAATCAATCGCCGCCGTGATAAAAACACACGAACACTGAGAACACGTCATGGGTTCAACATCACCTGGAAGCTTCAAACCTCCTGCCGGCTACAAACGCACACATGACGTAAGCAGGGGGAAAACTCACAGAGAAAACATCTGCATGAACTGAACACTTTTAATAAACCACAGGAGGCAAATCCGTCTCATTTTCAGTGTTTACGTCAAGGCTAAAGTGCATTTAACTCCTAGAAATCAGCGTATTTCTTTTAATATTGCCAACAAAAACATGCACAGAAATAATTTATATATCAGTTCATATCATTCTGTTCTGTCGGGGTTTTATGTGTGGTGAGTTGTGAGATTTACAAAGCTTCTGCTTGGTCCCTGAAGGCAGCATGCCGACCTTTTTGTAATTTCACTCAAAAAAAAAAAAAGATTTTTTTTTTTCCAGTGTTGTTTATCTATTCTATCATCACTAATTTCACCCCTGTCTTATGCAATTTTTTTGAAAATTTCATTTTGTTTTGTGTACTTTTATCTCGTTGAACTTTTATAATTTTGTGTGTAATCAAATATTAATTTATTTCCTATTTCATTCAAATTTCATTCTCTCTCTTGTAAATTTAAACTGATGTGAAGCACTTTGGGCTACAATTTTTGTATGAAAGGTGCTATACAAATAAAGTTTATTATTATTTATTTATTTATTTATTTATTCATTTGGCTATTTTTCAGAAGTTTTGTGAACAAAACAAACTGCTAAATTAATCTCTAATGTCCAAAGTTCCATTTACACAAGTTATTTCACTTTTTTCCCCCCTAAAATTCCAATTTTTCATCTTCAGGGCCCAACATTTTCATCACAGTGTTGCAGTACAGATTCTACTCATAGCTGTGAATGTTCTGCACATGTTGATATGCAACACATGGGGTATCAGGTTATATGAAGTGCCTAAAAAGGTGATTATAAGCAGATATGTGCAAAAAGGTACATTTATAGAGCCAGAAAAGTGCATATGTGTGGTCAGTAGAACTTTAAAACCAACAAACCTAAAGTTTTCCACAGTACTGTAGACATTCCCAAGTACAAAGCAACACATTTTGTATTCATATCATTAAGCCTTTTCACATGCTCTGATATTTTTATTTCACATAACTGACTCTGTGTAAAAATATATTCAATGCAAACTCTATGGATGCAGTAAATACAGGTGTTTCATTATTATTAGGGCCCTGGATACTATATTGTTTTGATAAATGCCATAATATAATGTTACATTGCAATACATATAAATGGAATAAACATTTTTATTTCATTTTTGGGGTTAAATTTGTTTGTGTCGCCTTCTACGGTTACAAAAATGTGATGTTTCCAGTTCATTTTTACTCATATTCTCATTATTAAAACTGTATTTATCATATTATAGTTGTTTCAAATGTTCTGTGTGTATATTTGGGAAATATTTACCACGTTCTGACCATAATTAATCCTTATATTCCGCAACTGTCACACTTTAAACTTAGAACGAACACAAATCTGACATTTATGGTCATAATTAACAACTGACATGAACGTTTTTTATTAATTCTATTATTTTACATTTAACTATCCTTTACTAGAAGTCAAATGAATACAAATGAAAGGTGTTTAACCACAATGAGTCACGGAAAATTCCATCTTTAGTAACTGTTTTAATCAATTCACAGACATTTTAATTGATTTTATTTTGCAGTTTGTTTTTACTCATATTAACCCTTAGGAGTCTGAGCCTATTTTGACCGTTTTTCAGTACTTTTGATTTTGCCTTTATATACTATATAAAGAAATGTTTACTATACCCATGTTTGGTATCTTTTTTTCCAGCGCTACTTCGTCTATATCATCTGCCTGTTATTTTTTCACTTTAACCTACTATATCAACATAAAAAGCCAAAAAATACACAAAAATATCTAAAATTTGATTTGAAAAATGTATATAATGTATTGGATAAATAACACAAAGTTGCTTAATGAACCTTTTCAAAGACTTTAAAAGTGAATATTGGTTCAAAATATTAGGTATATAAAGTTTAAATTGTAATAAATGAAAACTATACTCAAATATTTGACATAAAAGCATATCTTTACATTGGTGTTTTCATCCTCACCCTTACCTGCAACGCTAATTCAGTTGGATTTGGCCAGTTTTTTGTTTTTTTTTCCATTTTGAAAAAGGACAAAACATGACGAAGATACGGTCAGAAATATAACACCCACCCACCTAATTTTCATACTTTTATTCACATTTGTTTGCTCCGGTTTCAAAACCTCACATAACCGGCTGTATTTGTTCTATCAACATTGAATAAAAAGTAAGAGGATGTTTCAAGTTCGCACTTACAATTGCAATTGTCCGATTCTATGACGTGTTGAAAATGTCAAGTGATTCAGTCACGGCGCCGTGACGGTGGACCCCTAAGGGTTCATGTTAAAACTGCATTTATCACATTATAGTTGTTTCAAATGTTCTGTGTGTATATTTGGGAATTATTTGCCACGTTCTGACCATAAATAATCCTTATATTCTGCAACCGTCACACAAATCTAACATTTACGGTGATGACTGAATGAACATTTATATCATATGAATGCTTCCACTGTATTAATTCTATTATTTTACATTTAAATGTCCTTTACTAGAAGTCGAGTCGTGCAAATAAAAGGTATTTAATCACAATTAGTCACAGAAAATTCCATATTTAATCAACTAACGGACGTTTTAATAACACATCAAAACCCAGACTGTATAAGGACACCATTATCATCTGCAGATTTACTACCATCAAACTAGACTTCCTGTGATAAATCCCGAAAATTCCATCTGCAACCTCACTTTGCAATTTAATCTAAAATGATGGATGTTTTTTTTTTTTTTTTTTTAAAGGTTGAGCCGGTAAGAGGTGCGAGAGGAGAACGGCGGCTCTCGCTCATTTAAATGTGGGTCTTGGGTTTGATTTGTAGGTTGAACCGATCCAGATGAAGGTGAAATCCTACACTTGGAAGGTAATCAAAGTCCTGGCGTGTTTTGTTTGTTTGTTTCCTCCACACAACCTATGGAGGTAGGTAGCTTACCTTATTTATCTATATTGCAAAGATGG
>JAPQRP010000014.1:6369165-6387213 GCA_037367295.1 Apogon hyalosoma
AGATAGATAGATAGATAGATAGATAGATAGATAGATAGATAGATAGATAGATAGATAGATAGATACTTTATTGATCCTGAAGGACATTCTGTGAACTCCATTGCTCACATTCATACATACATACAAATGAAATGTAAGACTTAAGTATAGAGAATAAATAAAAAGTGTAAGGAACTAAATATGGTAACTTCATTGACCTTGATTTTCTGCATGACCATACCATTTCTTGAAAACTTTCACCCAAGTAATAAAGTCTTGTTACGTCCTCCAATAACACACTACGGTTGAGATGTTGAATTTCAGCGTATTCCGGTGCCCTTTAAAGGGTTAACTCGACAGCCTCACATACTTTCAGTGCAATTACAGCCTGTTTTGAAGTACAGTAGCCAAGTAACCACTTCAGGGTGAGAACGCTGCACCCTGCACATGCTTCACGCTCAGATATTTTCTCTCCTTCTCGCCCACTTCCTCCCCTGCTGTAAGCTCTGCAATCAGATCTCCTGTGTGCTGCTCCTTTGATGGCACTAGCAGGTGGAAACCCGCCGGGATGCTGAGTGTGCACACACGCTGCTGCCGGATTGGTCAGGGCGCACAGCTGAGTTGACTCACTGAACCGGGTAGGGATGGCAGGGGAACGCATAACAAACAGCACGCCAAACCGCCAGGGGATGGAGGCGTCACCGCAAACAGGGGAGTTGAGGCAAACAGCTGGACAAAGAAGAGATGCACGGCCCCGATGAAGACAGCCCAAACATGCGCAAAAACCGACAAAACACTGCAGGGAAGGACTCCAGGGTTTTCTGTGGACTTCAATGACTATATGGACAAAAGTATGTGGACATGTTGAATTCAGATGTTTCTTTTCTAATAGGGGTCTGGGATACAAACTGATAATAACAAATACATGTCTTTGCACTGGTTAGTTTGGTTTAAATTGTTATCATTGCTTCCAAAATGCCTCAGAGATGATTTTTACTTAATTTCTCTCAACCTTTTTTCTTATCCATGACTATGATATTAACCCATAAAGACCCAGTGCTGCTTTTGTGTCAGTTCCTAAATTAATTTTCTGTATTTTTAACCTTTCTTAAGTGATTTATCACCATTGATTCTAATATGATGCTCTGTATGTTGCATTTTTAAGTGAAAATCAGATATTTTCATATATTTAATATACTGATTACTGATACGTTAATCTAAATTGCCCATAGGTGTGAATGTGAGAGTCATTGTTTGTCTCTATATGTCAGCCCTGCGATGAGCTGGTGACATGCCCAGGGTGTACCCCGCCTTCGCCCATAAGTAGCCAGGATAGGCTCCGGCGACCCCCATGACCCTAGTGAGGATAAAGCAGGCTCATAAAATGAATGAATATACGGATTATGAAGATGTTCATTAAAGCTCAGATTAAAGTTGAGGATTATTATAACCACAACAGAGAAAACCGAAGAAAAACTGGCTTTTTGCAGTGAATCTATCATTATTTGAACATAAGCCCAGTGTGTCCATCTGCTGTCACTGATCCAACTCCATGGGTTTTACCGGTGAATGAATGTTGTAGAAGATGACAGTGTTTCCATGGTAACTACAAAGCCTCTGAACGTCCAAAGGGGTCATATCTGATGACCACGAAAAGACGACAAACTGCACTTTACACCAATTATTTAGGATTAGATTAGCTATTTAGGATTATTTTATATCAGTGAATGATTTTGGTCAGAGGTGGATGTTTGGGTCTCTATGGGTTAAATGTTCTACCTCTAAATTTCCAAAATGTTTTTCATGCTCTGACTGTAAGCAATAATTTTCTACCACAACTAACCATCTATTTTCTTCACATCTCACTTAGGAAGAAAACTCTCCTATTAAACTTTCAGGTAATACTGATGTTTATATCTCAAATCAGCCTGAACAGGACATTTTACAAGTTGCAGCCACAATATGTCCCCAAATTTTTGTCCATATAGTTTATAAACATTAATATTTCCTTAAAGTTTAATGGGTTAGAAAAGAAGCAGCTGAATTCAATGTGTCCCAGTACTTTTGTCCATATAGAGTACATCACTCTTCACCAGATTCCTAATTCCCCTCATGTTAATTTGTCAAAGTGGTTAGACTATGTAGAGCTCTACTGATTAAAAACCCATTCCAGTCTCACATTAGACTTAAACGTGTCACTATCCATTGTGTGCATGTTATTCCAAATACCAAGCCCTATACAAGGGATTTTTTTTAGCAAATTCTCAAAATCCACATCCAACATGCTGAATACCACAGGTGTGTAGTGAAGCACTCATTCATGAAGTAGAACGGGGATGTCAAACATGTGGCCCGTGGGCCAAAACTGGCCCTCCAAAGCTTCCAAACTGGCTGAATCCAGATGAATTTGTGAAATGCAAAAATGACACTGAAGATAATGACAATCAAAGGTGTTTGAACTCGTTTTAGGTCATGTTCCGCAAACAGACCAATATGATCTCAAGTAAAATAACATAACAACCTATAAATAATGACAGAATTTTCTTCTTGTTTAATGAGAAAAAAAAATTACAATATGCCTATAAATCATGACAACTCACAGTGTTTCTCTTTGTTTTAGTGCAAAAAATCCCATTAAACAATGAAAATATTTACAGTAACAAACTATCCTTTAACAATAAAATGTGAATAACGTGGATAAATATGAACAACCTGAAATGTTGAAAGTAAATAAAATGCAATTTTAACAATATTCTGCCTGTTACTAAACGTTTTGTGTCTATGTATATCCAATCTGTAATGCACATGTATACGTGATAAGTCGAGGCATAATATTGTTCAAATTGCACTTAATTTTCTTAAAAAATTTCAGTTTTTTCAAGTTATTCACATTTTTTTTTTGTTTGGATAGTTTGTAAATGTAAATATTTCTTTTTTTTTTCACAAAACATTTGGAGTTGTCATTATTCATAGGTTATTATGTTTTTATTTTACTGGTCTGGCCCATGTGAGATGAAATTGGGCTGAATGTGACCCCTGAGCTAAAGTGAGTTTGACATCCCTGAAGTAGAATAAAGCGTCAATTAGCGCAACAGTAACACCACACAATACAAGGCTTTGTGTCCTTTCTTATACGGCAGAAAATGATCATTCGCAAAAATGTTAGCAAAGATTAATGACCGGAAATATGAATACAAGGTTACATCTGTCACTGACGCGTCATAAAGCAGCACTGTGATGTGACAGAAATAGAGTGAACAGTCCAAATGTGAACAAAATAAAGTGATTGATGACTAATACAACAGAGGTTAAAGAAACCTGGTAGTGATTGATATTCGCCTACATGCGCATGATTGATCCCAGATAGTGGATTTGTTTTACTCTTTTTGTAAAACATTGTGGAGAAATTCTCATTATTCATCTGTTTAGTCAATTTGCTGAAATACACATTTGTTTCCTAATCAAAAATCCCAATTTTTACCTGTTTCTCTGATGGGAAAGACTTGACACTGATCACCCTGGAGGCGATTTCTTAAAGAAGTTCTTCCTCAAACTACACCTGTCATATCAGCCTAAATCACAAGAAAAGCTGCAACAGCAAAGAGTCTTGATTCTCCCTCATAAATGAGACCCAATTATGTCATAAACCTAAATTAAATCCTGACATGCGGTTGGAAGTTTTCACTTGAGCGCAGCGAATAATGAATTGAAGCCGAGCAAAAAAAAAAAAAAAAAACCCTTCCTTGTTAATAACAGTAAATGAATGAGCTGGTGCATGACGCTTGTGTGGAAATAATTTGACCATAACCTTCAGCCTTCCAGTTATTAAAAAATAAATTAGCGGTCATGTGACTTAAATACGAGATATAAACTAGAAAAGCACGGCAGACCTTCGCCGAGGCAAATCAGTCCCCACCTCCGGTCATCACCCAGATGTAATCATTTGTTCCTTGTGCCAGTATCAACATTTCCTGAAAATTTAATCAAAATCCTTCCTTAACTGTTTGAGTTATCTTGCTAACAGGCAAACAAACAAACCCCGATGAAAACATAACCTCCATGGTGGAGATAATTAATCACCTTTTTCTTTTTACCTATGAAACTCTTAACTCTTTAAACCAGTCGTGTCATCGCTGACACACCCTGTGCAGATGCAGTTTGGATGGCTGTAACTCTTTCACTGTTTGTGCAACTGGAAAAATTCCAACAGTTTCTGAAACCTGAGACGTTGCGCTTTATAGGCTTTACTGGGTCATTACGGTAATTTCACCCACACATGTACTAGAAGCTGGAGAAGGAGCTGTTTTAGCAGAATTATAGCATGCAGTAAATTGTAAATGACTGCTAGATTTTTAAAGATCTGAGTGCTCTGGAAAAATGAGCAGAAGGACTCACCCAGCATATTTTCTAACCTTTTTATAGTCAAAATACAAAAAAGTTTCAACCGGGATGAGTTGCTCTTTGGTTATATTTACTCATTGGACACAAATAAGGACAGTAAATGTTTGTTTGGAATGTTGAATAGAGCTGCTCGATAAGCTATTACCAAAAAAATGGTTAAATGTAAATGGCCCAACCCTGGAAGACTGGCATCAGATAGTTTACTCCATTTTTGTGATGGCATGAATCTTTACAACAGACTACAACATGATAGCTTTGATAAAATATGGGAGAAATTGAGGACATATATCTTATAAAGACAACCAGATTTTGTGTAAATCTTTTTCTTTTTTTCATTTTTATTTATAGATATTCTCTTTTTTTAATGAAACTGTATTTCCCTGTTTTGTTATTGTATTTGATTTGACCGTGTACACCCCTCTTTAAATTTTCTTGTCGTTTTCTTTTCTTTTTTATTAGAAAAAAATTAAAAAAGAAAAAAATAAGAAAGTCTTTTAAGGTTTAAAGGCTTAATTGATCTCTGTCTTTAAATAGGTGTGGAGGTCAAAGTTAGTGTATTAAAACAGAAATGTGTATTTGGGGAAACACTCACACATGTTGACACAATCAAGACTATTAAAAGTGTTTTCCTTAACAGAATACATTGGTGCCTCCTCATGTTACTTATCTTTTAAGGTTTTACAAATAGTATCTTTTCTGTCCTGATCTACTCTGTAATTCTACACGTTCTGTTCACTTTTGATGTGTCATATTGATTGTAAATGGCATTCTCATGGCCACATGGCTTGCTGACTGCACAGTTTCATGTGAGGTGGTGTAAAGAAACAAGCCATTGTCAAATTGCGGCATTTCCATTACTGGCTGCAGAAGGAAGCCTCAGGTTGTACCTTTCACCTCTGATTGATGTTTGCTCTTGACTGGGGAGTGAGAATATTGCCCAGACAGGGCGTGACAAATGGCAAAACAAAGGTAGAGACAGAAAAAGGAGGCGATCAAGTTAATAGTGTAATAAATCTGAAAGGAGTAAAACTAGAATATTTAAAAAGGTTGCATCCTGCATGTAAATTCAATATTATCCTCCTACTTTTGGGTCAAAACACCGTATTTGAAATCTCTCTGACGGGACATTTTAGAGACAGTTTGTCAGATTAATGTTATTAAATGACCCTCATTTTTACTTTTAAATACAGTTTTGCTTTAGTTAGACAAAAAGGGATTATCCAAAACAAGGAGCTACTTTATATTGAAATAAATATCGGAATGGCAATCAATTAAAGTTCGCTCTCTAACAGGACATTACTGTGTTTTAACCCTTTTGTTGATTCTAAGGCTACATTCAGACTGCAGGCAAATGTGGCCAAATCCTATTTTTTTGCCCATATGTGACCTGTATCCGATCTGTTAAAGACAGTTTGAACAGCACCAATCTGATTTTTTTCAAATCCAACATATGTGGTCCTACATCTGATATGTATCTGATATTTTGCAATCCAACTTCAGTCTGAACGGTTAGGTCACATTTTCCGACCTTTGCGTCATTGAAATGAGACAAACGTCACAATTCTGCGTCCCAGGAGGAAAGTAAGTAAGTAAAATTTATGTATAAAGCACTTTTCGCAGATAAAAATCACAAAGGGCTGTACATAAAATGGGTGCAATGAAACAACATAAGAATATTTCATAAAATAAATAAAAGGATAAATCCATCAACCAGAAGCATTTGTAAATAATAATGTCTTGAGTTGCTTTTTAAAAGAGTCAACGGAGTCGACCACCCGGAGGGACAGGGCCAGAGTCTGGGGGCTACAGTCTGAGAGGACAGGCCTCCCCGAGTTTTAAAAGGAGTCTTTGGGACCTTCAGCAGGTTCTGGCCTGAAAGGTGGTGGGAAAAATATATTTACTTCCGTAAACACAGTGCGTACCTGCGTGGTCATGCATTACGTCAGGACCTGTTTTGCACATGCCGGTCACTTCAGGGTCAAATTCAGTTCATAGTCAAAACTGACAGAAGTCACATTTAACATGTAATATGAACAATTATACAAAAACATCTGCAAAAAGATCTGTTGTCTGAACGTCATCAAAGTGTGTTTCCAAAGAAAGCATATTAAAGGGGACATAATGTTGGCTTTACTATGAATCCTTCAGAGGAAACTCCTAGTTAATGCACTTTAATACAGCAGAACACTTGAAAAATCACTTTGATTAATCAAAAAGCAATCCATCACATTTCAAGAGCTTTTCACTCAGCCTTAAGTGCATTTCAAGTGTTCGTGGTTTCATCCTAGCAGTGAACTGGAATGATGCAAACCATCCTATTGATGGCAATCTTGATTTGTTTCTGGATTCACAGCGGCTGCTCTGCCGTTACAAATTAAACTACTTTTGCATGCGACGCTTGTACGCTTGCAGCGTTCAGTGGTGGGTTGATGCCTGCTCCCAGCCATATGCCACTGGATCCAAGCCACAGAGGGTGAAGGTAAGAACCAAAGGTCACACCCACTTACCCTCAGTATGGGGGCTCCTCAGGGCTCTGTTCTACCCCCCTGCAACAAGCCCGCAAAGTCCATTTACATTTCAGAATATATGTAATGCAGTCCACATTATGCCTCGTACAAATGCAAAAACATGATTTTATTTGAGGAAATGTAATGATGAGTATTTCTTTTGTATTTGCAACCCTGGTTTTAGGGTTAAAAAAGAGCTTTGCTTAAAGTAAGGAACGGATGACAGTTGGCTTTAAATATTTATGTATTGTGATTGATTTTCTAGTCTCATTTTTGTTTACTTCTTCTGTACTAAACCAAGGACTAGTGGGCAAAGTCAGGGGAAGGTTAACATCTGGTCAAAAACATTTTATTACAATCATCTACACCAAACTTTTATTTTTGGTCAAGTAATTACTTATATTTTCAGGAAAATGTATTTTTAAATGAGAAAAAACAGTGAAAAAAATGTTTTAGGAGTTTTATGAGTTAGATTGTTTGGAAAGTGACAACGTTTCTTGGCGTCATTCTAGGTTCATTTTAAAAACTCTCATAAATAAAACAAATTTATTCCAAATACATGGATTTTGACTATGATATTATTTATGTCATATTCTAAACACACAGTGTTTCAAATTAATAAATCCATATAACTATGCAAAATACATTTGAATACAACATCAATATTATTTGTATGTTGTAAATATTATAAAAAAGTATATAATATTTATAATTGAAATAAAAAATGCTTAATTTGATATTTACTCTTGTTGTCCATCCGTGGCGCTGCCGTTTTTTATAAACTCTTTCTATTTAGGTTTGATCAATTTTTTTTCCTCTAACCAATTATTTGGTTGTAAAATAGAGGCTTTTAATCTATACAATGAATACAGTTACAATGAAAATGCCATAAGAACTTCACTTTACAGAACTTTGGAATTCTTGCCAAAAAAATAGCCGTTAATTTTTTGTCCATCCGTGATGCAGTAATTTTTGATATTTTTCCACTAAAAATATTTGAAATCTAAATTTGCCCTTTAAGTATGTTTAAGATGACATTTCGACCTTTAGACAATTATGTGGAATATTTTGTCTTAAACTTGTCTGGTTCAAAAGTTATGAATCAAAAAGTAGTGGCTGTCCATCCGTTACGCCCTTGACCTCACCCTGGTATCATTCTGAAACTCCTCTCAGTGCCTCAACCTTATCATTAGAAAATGTTGCTGCTATTGTTGATAGAAAATTGATAGCTCTTGAAAATCACATTAATTAACAACATTTACTTAGTTTGTTGAAGCAAAACATATTGCAGGTGCCATTTATTAGAATTTAGCTGCATATGAATGGGATTTCTCTGAGTCAACCTCAAATGCATAGAATATAGTCAGAGCATTAACACTGTATCATCTGCATACAGACGAACCCCGGCACTGCTCCCTACTGAACCACTTGAAGGAAAAACAAAGTACTTGAGATGCGTGACTCATCCCAAAATACCCAAATATATGGAGACACCTCACCACGGCAAACTCTTAAAATCCTCACAACAAACATTAGCAAAAACAGATCTCTGCAAAAGTTGAGCTATGGGTATCTCAAAAACGACTTATTGTTGCTCTTGTGCTACTCAACAATCAAGTCTATCATTGCATCATCTATTAAAGTATGGTACAGCAATACAGTTAGTTACACACTACTTTCAGTTGAAACTTGATAAACTGATGAAAGAAAAAGAAAAACATCTCTGTCAATCTATCAATCCATGCTCTTGCATTAGTTATACATGGATACCCCTTGACAAGAACATTTACATGGCGGTGTTTAAGTGTTTACCAGCTTAATTCATGCATTTGATAATTTCATTTGATCAAACTGCAGGTTCATTTTGAATTCACCTCCTATTGGCAAATGCAGACCGACGTGGAAAGCAGTTATTTTAGGGCTAACTCCAGAGTAAATGTGACTGTAAACAAGTCCATCTTCCACTATCGTAATAACATGGAGAACCAAAAGAAAGATTCGCTTGCTACTGAAAAGGCTATGCACTCTCGCGCAGAATAACATTGCATCCGTGTGTCCGTGTCCACCGTCGTATAACTTTAAAATAGGTCAAAATAAGACAGATCTGAGTGAGAAGAAAAACTTTGAATATAATCTACAGGATGTCCATTTCCACAGCAACAAGAGGCTTGAGTGACAATCTTAATTAACCCACTGAATCCCCACTGTGAAAGGGGACTGTGGAGAGAACAGCGAAAAAAAACAAAAACAAAAACAAACCAGTGTTGCTGGTGTTCCAGAACATGATGAAGGTGTGAAGACTGAACCAGACAAAGTCATTAGACCGGCTATAATAAGAAGAGCACATAATATATCTATGCATGCTTTTTTTTTTTTTTTGCTAAGAACTCCTTACATGAAAATACACTGAAACAACCCACACATTTCGGTGGAGAAGCGTTATAATTATAAATAAAAAAGTTACCGCAAGTCCAAAGCTTTAATAAATAAGTCTCGCTCTTGGAGATTTGCAGAGTCAAAGTGCACCACAGCAGGAGGAAACAATGGATTCACATCGCTGCAGACAGACTTACTCAACAATGACAGGCTCATATTTATTCATAAGGATGTTCTTTAATGAAATGACAAGGTATCGTGAGGTAATGATGGGAAAAGTGGCAAAAAATTAATAAATCTCATCAAACTCCTGCTGCTTGTACAGTGTATCAAATTTGCCTCAAAAAGAGATGGGGGAATACGCGACGCTGTGTCTCCTCCTCTCCACTGGCACATTGGTCAGATTAATTATCTTCCATCAATTAAAGGCGCAATTATGTTCAACCTCCTTCATATGCTAATGAGCCAACTCAGGGATGGGGAAGGAAAAGGCCACCAAATGGCGCTGGCAAGAAACATACATTGCAGAATTGAAGCGTAAGCGATGCACTGTCATCTTCAGCCAAGGGGGTAAAGGGTTTATTAGGATTAACAATCACATAGAGGACTTAACCCATAAAGGCCCAGGGCTTCTTTTGTGGCAGTTGGCAAATTATTTTTTCTCTGTTTAACCTTTCTTATGTGATTTATCATTATTTATTATCATATTATCCCCTCTAGTTTGTGTTTTTTTTCAATTAAAATCATGTATTTTCCAATATTTAATTCCCTGATCATGTAGATGTTCATTAAAATGCAGATTAAAGTTGAAGATTATTATATCAAAAACAGAGAAAACTGAAGAAAAATTTACTTTTTCAGCAAAAATATATCAATAACAAAACAAATGTTTCCGGGCATGACAAATCCCGCCCCTCACACATATTGTAGCTTATTTCGGCATCGATCTAGCTGATGTCATCATGTCTATGTGTGTGCTGATGTCAGTATATCAATTGCCTCTATATATGTGCCAAGTTTGATTTGAAACCAAATTGATGTTTATATAGACATTTGAAATTTTGCCCATTATAAGTAAATGGAAGAAGAATTAAAACAAAAAAATTATAAAAAATTTTAACATTGACCTACTTTTCCCAAAATGTAATCACATCTATTCTGCATCACTGGCAATCTATAAACCCAATTTGGTAAGAATTCAACCAGTTGTTTTGCTGCTAGAGTGTTAAACAAAGAAACAAACAAACTGAACCAAAAACTATACCCCTTGCCTCCTCCTTGGGAGGTAGGGTAAATAAAAAGTGTCTCCATCCACTGTCATTGATTCAACTCCATGGGTTTTACTGGTGAATCAATGTTAGAGAAGATGATGGTGTTTCCATGGTAACTATGGAGCCTCTGAATGTCCAAATGGGTCATATCTGATGACAAACTGCATTTTACACCAATTATTTACATGGATTGATAGGTTTAATGGATCATAAGTTATTGAACAGTTTAGATCAGCAGATGGTTTTGGTTGCTGGTGGTTGTTTGGGTCTTTATGGGTTAAGAACATTTTACCGTTCACCAAATGAGTAAACAGTGGGAATGACGGAGCTGTGGATGGATGCATAAATATTTTAAACTCTCTATTTCCCTACAGCACCACCAAAAACAAATGCCACTTTTATTTTTCCTCGAAGAAAACAAAGACATTTAGCTGCCAGGGCAACAATAGACTAAACTGAGGCATGAAAAATCAATACATTTCAGCTGTAGCAACATTCATCATGGTGACAGAGTTGCATATATTATAGGTAATGACATCCGAGAGGTGCCAGGTCACTATGTATAAAATAATTATTCCGATACTGAAAAGACGACGATGAAAAGTTTAGCTGTAAAGCCTCTGATGGACATATTCAAGGCACTTGTGGTTGTAAATGTATGGCTTTGCAATGCCAGCAAAACTTCTTCTGATCATTTGTGCTTGTTAGCCTGCGAACACAGCATTATGTTGACCGATTGATTTTATTTATGGATTACCCGGCAGAAACCAAAAAAACCCAATGGATAATATGTTTTAAGTCAAAGTACTCATTTCCAATCGAAGTCACCATTAACAAAATGAGACTAAAATGTAACTCCTACTAAGAGGCAAATTGAGCGCACATTTCCTTTTGTATGTTTTGTCCCGTTACATAAAAAGTTTGAACCAGACCTCTATACGGAGTCAGATCATTACAAAAAATATGCATCCGTTTTGAAATGATAACTGGTTCTGTTTTCCTTAACCAGAGACATTTAACTAAAACCAAAAGTGCAAGATTCCACTCTCTATTCCACAGTCCCGTCAACTATTTGGCGAAAACTGGCGAGATTTCTGTCTTGGACTAGATTCTAGATCGGTGGTGGGACAGAATTGTTGTGTGAGATGAGTAGTGTTGAGATTATCGAGGCACACCACACAGGATGAATACATTCAAATCCAGACTCAAAACTCACCTTTTCAGAGCAGCCTACCCACCATAAGTTTTACACTCCATTTTACATCTTCTTTTCTATATATTGTAATTATTCTTTTGTCTATTTGTTTACTTATTTGTATTATATGCATTGTCTGTTTTATCTTGTTGTACAGTGTCCTTGGGTGTCTTGAAAGGCGCTTATAAATAAAATGTATTATTATTATTATCATTATTATTATTATTAAAGCTGTTCAAAGCCTGCTTTTTATCTTCAAGTGTGGGGTCTGTAACAGATAAAAAAATCTCTTCAGATCTGGAAAATCCTTATGTGTGTACCCGGCTTTAATAAGTTCAACAACGATTTCAGTACGAATGCAAGACTATTGTTTGCTTGATTCTTTAAAATACTTAAATCCTCCGAAAGTGACAAGGTTTTTCTGTGTTTATTTCTTCAACAAACTCATTTGTCTCAGGTTTCTTCTTGTCTAAACATTCTAACAATACTAGCATAATTTAAGTGCTAAATGATGGAGCCGAGTTTTTAGTCAAACAGCCCAAACCCTCCAGAAACGTAAGAAAAACACTAGACTAGTACACATTTTACAAGAAATGAGAATAGAGTTGGTAAAAAAAAAAAAAAAAAATGTTTTACCAACTCTGTTCTGACTCTGAACACCATTTGTAGGATGTTCTGAGAGCACAGACCATATTGCTTTAGGGTTTTACACATCTATGTACAAAGAATAGATGGAAGCAGCCCAAGGACAGATTTATAAATAAATGCGAACCTATGTGAGAATCTGCCGACATCCAGTAAAGGAGAGGAACAGCATACAGAGTACAGCGGTGAACAGGATAAAACGTAAAGGACAGCGGTGAACTGTAGTCGACGTATTTAGATGCATTCATGAAGAGCAGATCACCAAAATCCAACAAAAGGAAGACAGTCAGGGAGCTGATACCGTCCAGTCACAGTGAAACCGCATCAACTGAAGATTAGAATCTTCTTTCATTTAAAGCAGGGGTGTCAAACATGCGGTCCGGGGGCCAAAACCAGCCCTCCAAAGAGTCCAATCTGGCCAAAAATTACACTGAAGATATTAACAGTCAAGGGTGTCTGAATCATTTTACTTTAGGGGCCACAGTCAGACCAATATGCTCTCAAGTGGATGGGACCAATAGACCAATAAAATAGCAAAATAATAGCAAAATAACATACAAATAGCGACAATTCCAAATTTGTGTCTGTTTTAATGTGAAAAATGTAAAATTAGAGTATGAAAATGTGCACACACCTGGACAAATATGCACAACCTGAAATTTCTTAAAAGAAGTAAGTATAATTTTAATAAAAAACTGCATGTTACTAAATGTTTTGTGCCTTTTTACATCTACCTTGACTTGTAAGTTGTAACTAATGCACATGTGTAAATGAGAAGCTGAGACATAATACTGGTAAAAAGTTATAAGCCTCTCAAGCTGAGATCAGTACATTTTGGCAATAATGTTCAAATGATGGGTAATTATATTGTGTTTGAACTATCGCTAACTGTGTGCACAAACATTGTGTATCTGTTCATAATACTTTATAATGATGCGGCATCTGTTGCGTCTGTGCTGTTCTAGCACTAACCCTGCTTTTCTGAACACTAATAACATCAATTTGAGGGGGTGTCTTTCATAAAAAGTAAATCTGTAACAAGTACAACTTGCATAATACAAATGACACAATATCAGTGATCGTACAAAGTTTTTTTTTTTTTTTTTAATTGCTTACAAGAGCGTTCTGGAACAGGAGCAAGGTTTTGTAATATTTCATCAGCAGTATGAGAATGATAGAATGACTGCTGCAGTGTTATTCCTAAATATTTTGGATCATGTAAATTAAGCTAACACTAATTACCATGCTAAACTAGTAGCACAGAAACGAACAATTACAATGACAAGGAGCAGCCTGGGAAGATTTATGCCAATCATGCTGCCGGATAATTATTTCTGTGGATTTTCCCCATACATAGCATAAATATTAATACATTATTGAACACGGATAACTATCTCAAAGACCTATTTGCACCAGAGATTAAATACAGTTTATGTTATATTACCAGATCATCAAACGCAATCCAGGATATTAATCTGGAAATCAGGGGACCACACGCAAGTTGAGGGTCATTGGAGAGATTTACACCTGATTATGACCCACTGACAGCCCTGACGTCTCTGTAGTATCCCTTTGGATTGCTGCACTGAGACACACTTCAATAGAACATATGAAAATACAGGGTTTAACCCTTTAACAACTGCCATCTCTCCAGCGCTGCATTTTGCACTTCACAGTATTCAGATGACGGTAACTCCTGAACCATTTACTCTATCCACAAACAGCATCGGAAAGCTGAGATCCTGCACATTCCAACACTATATAACACTTTACAGCAGCAGTGTGGGACTCTATTACAAATAGAAAGGCGCTATTTCAGAGACTTCCACACAGGCTAAAAAAAACGCCTGGAAATAACAAAAAATACAAAGCCATAATATGGATACTGACTGTTCAAGAGCAAAAAGCATGTTTTAGCAGACATAAAATAGTTGAAAGTTTATTTCTGCAATCTCAGAAAGTTTCATTGTGGACATTTACAGTTTCTGACAATAAATACGCTAAAAACTTTATGTCTGTTTTTTTCTTCTTTTTTTTTATTAAAACACACTATCTTAAGCATTTATTATGTATAAAAATGATAATTAAAGGCCAAATACTGAAAGTTTAGTTTCTCTTGAAAATAAAGGTGCAAAAGAATTGGCAAAAAAAGACATTTTCTGACACTTTTATTGCAAAGAAAAGTCTTAAAAGGGTTAAAGTCATGAATAGGCAATGTAGTTAAGCCTCATTTGTTTCTACATTTAACCTTCCCAAGTGACTCATCGGTATTTACTTTACAATTATCCTCTGCATTCACATTTTTCCGTGAAAATCAGGTATTTTCCTTTGTTGGATTTACTGATCATGTAGATGTTCATAGATTTAGACTTTACTAACACTTATGATTGGCATCCTGATTCTGTCCGCGATGATTATCCTAATATTATTTATTCCATTCATATTATTTATCGTTTTAATTGTTGTCAGTTTATCAGTGCAATAATGTTGGTGCAAATAGTCACTTAACAGATAATGCAATGCAATATGTAGTCTGTGCAATATCTGCCCATACACTTAGTGTCCACCTCTGGGGTACTGCTTATGCTCTGTATTTATTATTCTGTTTGAACCCTATCAAATCATTTGTATCGTATCTGCTACACCAGGTGTTTTCTGCCCCCTGGTGGATTATCACTAACTACAGCTGGTTTTATTTGCCCTTTTTAAAATGCCCACTAATGTTAAATCATCCAACACACATTTTGTAGGAAAGTTTTTGGTAATTTTAAGAAAGTTACACTTCGAAGAAAACTTACACATTTACCCGGTTGAAGAATATTGAAATTATGGTGCCATTCATGGGAAATAAAAAGGCTGTAAAAAGTTTTGTGTGGGGGAAAAAAAAAAAAAAAACACCTGAAATGTTTTATATTTTCAAAATGTTAATGGTAAAATTTATTTTTCTATCTAAAGTTCACGTTGTTGTGTGCAAGAAGTTGCCAAAAATGCCCAATGTATCGAATGTAATACAAAAAATATCAAACAAAATGATATGGCAAATGTATTCATTTGGAATATGTTAAAAGAGCTAATAAACATTTTAAATAAGTGTGGCTAGTTTTTAAATGGGTCACCTTTTACCGGGTTAATCTGTGTACTTTTATTTGCAGCATACATATACCCAAGGAAAACTGTATCATATAATATGGAAACAGAGAAAACTGAAGAAAAACAGACTTTTTCAGCCAAACATCATAAACTCAATGTAAAAACCAGTGTGCATTTGTCCAGCTACAAGGGTTTTATTGATAAATCAGTGTTGCAGAACATGATGGTGTTTCCTGAGCTTCTGAACGTCCAAATAGATATGTGATGCCGCTGAAAACCCAAGAAAGTGTGTTTTAACTGAATTATTTATGAGTATTGATAGGATTAGTGGTTGAAAAGTTATTAAACATTTTAGATCAGTAGATGCTTTTGGTCGCCGGTGGTTGTTAAAGCCTTTGAGGGTTACACCGTACAAGATAACCTTTAAAGTGAAAAGCATGTTTGTGATGCTTTCTTCCATTTCCCCATCTTTACCTGGAGAAAAACTCTACAAACGCCCTCACCAGTCTTGTATTCTCTTTAAAATGCGTGCTCAAAACTTGCCCCGCACTCCTTATTTTCTTTATTGTCTACATTTGCAGAAAATCGCCTCCAGCTTACAAATGCACAGCATAAAACACATATCAAGGGAGAGGTTCCCATCACTCAACAGCAGTGGTTGTGCCGAGGTCGCAGAAATAATTTCTTTCATTTCCAACCAGTCAAGTCACTGTGCAATAATGCAATAATATTGAATAGTAAGCAAGACACTGAAATCTCACAACAATATCCGGCAAGAAACTATTGTTCACTTGAAAGAATTTGCTGTCATTTTAACCCAGTGGTTCTGAGTCTTTTTCTGTGGGGGCCCCATTTGGAGGACCAAAAATCTCCAGGCCCCCCCTCAACCCTAACAACATTATAACAGTGGTGGAATTATAACTTTTATTGAAAAAAACATTAATATTATAACAATACTTTTTGCTTTTCCTTGAATAATTTGTTGTGCAAATTAAAAATAACTTAGATTTTTGCTTCAATGGTACAAATAAACTCAACAGGACTGCTCCCTGAGACAATATTTGTACAAATAAAAATAGGAAATGTGCAATTATCTTACAACTATGACAATAAAGTTACACATTTTGGTAACAAAGACGAACATTTGAGCAATATCCGTGGCTCCAATGAGCCCGTTTACATTGCACATCTCAGAACATTAAAGTGTAAAAACAAGAAACATTGCACAGTTTTTCTTTTCTGGTAAAATCCTTGTCCATTCTCCAAACCTAAACTCTTTGTCTGGTCTAGTGACAGATCACCATGGCAGTAGACTGGTTTGTTGTACGTCCCTTAAATGAGTCCAGGGTGCTCCAACGCTAAAACATTAGCTCCACCTGCTACATGTTCAAACCTGAAGAAAAAAAAACACCCAGGCGTGATCCCATGCCCCCCCCGGCGCCTCCCCTAGGGGGCCCGCCCCTCAGTTTGAGAAACACTGCTCTAAGTTAATACTGTATGAAGTCTTCCAAATGGAAACACATCAGCTCTTACTCAGAGAAAAGCACCGACAGTTTCCATGAACAGATATTTTTAGGCTTGTTTTCAGCCTCTGAGGCTTCACGCTTATTTTCATTCCCATCCTCAACCACAAACACCTCATTGCGTGTCGGTTCAAAATAAGAAAAGCAGGTTAATAGCATCAGTCCCAGCTCATTAGCTCCACTGACAGACTATTTTACCCAAAAGTTGCCGCTCCCCTGTACATCCATTTCATCACTTTCCCTTTACTCTGCTGGGTTTAATCTAAGACACCAAACGACGCGCCTTCAAAAGGAGTCGTAAAACCCCAAATTTCAGTTAAAAATGAATATTATTTCCAAACACACAGTCAGGAACCTCATTATGACTTTAGCTGTGCTCATTATAATCAAATGGAATCTGACCTTTTGTCCAATTACAGAGCTGTGACGGGACCTGTGGCTGCTCGATAAAGACGGGTTTGATGCTCAACTCAAAGTGCCAGTGGGAGGTTGATGATAATATCACGGAGATTCCTGTACACTCGTTCCAGACAGAAGAAATTAAGTGTTCACATGTAAAGGTCATGCCTGTAACACAGATCTTCCTGGAATAACCTTTTGTTGGAACTTCGAAAATAGCTTGGTCAGCAGAAGTGCGTTGGGGAAGGGATTTTGGACATTAAAGCTGGGAAGTTTGATGATCTTTTGTACGTGCATGACTGTAATTTGTCATAAGACTGTACAAGTTGCGTTTCTAAATGACTGACAGCACTGTCCAAATGGGATGACTACCGGTCTATTGTCCATGTCTTAACCCATAAAGACCCAGGGCTACTTTTGTGGCAGTTCCCAAATGATTTTTTTTCTGTATTTTTTACGTGATTTCTCACCATTTATTCTAATAATATACAGATACAGACAACTTTATTACTCCTCAAGGGGGCAATTCAGTTCAAGCAGTTCCTGAACATAGACAAACACACCACTACCAACAGCGACAACGACACACTGCAAAAATCTAAATCTTACCAAGTGTATTTTTCTCATTTCTAGTCCAAATATCTCATCACGCTTAAAATAAG
>JAPQRP010000014.1:6387506-6405245 GCA_037367295.1 Apogon hyalosoma
AATGGACCAAAGAGAGTTTTTACCCAAATAACACCCTATCAAACAGCCTAAACCCTCCAGAAACACAGGAACAACACTCACCAGCCCCACCCCCAGAAGATTACACATGATTTTATTTGGCCAGACCACCCAGCCTTAATTGATATTGTTCAGTCATTGGTCAAGTTGATGTCCTATTAGGAGACCACAAGGACAGACCCCAACAAACCCAACACCAGTAATCATCATTTCAGTGCTGCATCTGTATCGAGCAGGAGAACCACCTGCTGGATAAACACACGTCCAGGCTTCATCTGGAATCAAACAGAGCACTGAAAAATACGTTTGACACAAGTCGATTCTAGCCGTTACAAATCATATGGAAGAAAAAATACATTTATCCAGTTTGGAAAATGGGTAAACCTGATCCCAATCCACATGAGGTCCTTTAAAGGTCTGGTAATGACACGCCATCTGTTTGACTGTAAAAAGGTTAAACTGATTTAATATACTGTAAAAATGGCCCACTTTTGCAAGAGCGCCTTCCCTGTCTTTGTAAATAGGACAGTTTCTACGACGTGGTGTTGTTTTTCTTTTTCATTTAAAGGCTTATTTCATATCGGCCTTCTTTATGGGTACATAATGGGGATAAATGGCTGAATTTCCCAAACAACTGAACCCTAGACGGCTTGTTATCATGATTAATTGTGAAAATTAGACAAACTTGGGTATTTTACGCACAAAAGTAATTAATATCACAAGTACTGGAGGAGCAAGACAATAAAAAACCTGCAATATTAGGCTTTTCATAAAATTAGGAGGAGCAGCAGCAGCAGTTAACCCATTTTGGGAACAAGCTACACAAAAATTAATATGAGATCAATGTGGAGAGCATCAAAACTCACTCAGTTATCAAGCAAGTTTTGCGTAAACAGTGATATTTAGCAGTTTTAAATGGAATTATGCATTTTCAAACATTTCCCTGTGGTCTACATAAACTGTAAATGCTCTGCTTGGGTCTGAATTCTTCATTCATTCAACTCCACAGGTCCATCTTCAACAATATTTATGACTAATGACACCAAAAACGTAGTTTTGCACGCTGGACCTTTAAATGCAAATGAGCCAATTCAGGCCCCGCCCCCTCCAGGTTGTTGGCTGTGCTGCTCTGTCCTGATCAACCAACAACTGAACATTTTAGGGAATCGGCTCGAAGTTTGGACATCTTTTCAGTTTTTACTACAACCGCTGCTGCTGATGAACAATTATGTCGTACTCGGAGAAATGTTCGTCGCAAGTCTGGACCTTATATGAGCAAATGTTGTGACGTAACTAGTTGTAAAACGTAACAAATTAAGCAAGAATTAAAACAGGTTGTATAAATCCACTGGATTTTTGCCCACATGAATATAAAGCTAGCTTTGCAGCACCTGGAGGGTTCAAATTCAAACTGTATGAACTATTAGGGTCCAAATACACAAATAAATGAACCAAAGACTAATAAAAGTGGGTTTAGCAAAATGTGACCCCTTTAAATCTTTTACGATATTGTGTATTAATTTTTTACTGTATATGTAATGTAATAATGAAATGTAGCAGCGTTTTATTAAAAAATGAGAAATAAGTTCCTACTTGTGTGTTTAAGTGATGCTCAATTAGGGAAAATGCTTCAATATGAATATGTAGTGTTTCTACATCAAGTATTTCTACCTCAAAATATTAACAGAAGGACCTGAAATTAACATTATAGTGTTTAGAATAAAGCATTTTGACATTCTGCCAAATATGTCAGTGTATTAGATGGTGGAGATATGAACTGAACCTATTCACACTAGGGATGGAGAGATTCACTGATGTGAATCGGTGGTCCGAGACAGACGTTTGTGTTGCGACCGTACTGGTAACTTCAGTGTGCATTGGATACAACCGCCGGCTAAATGCGCAATGTATCTTTTTTTAGCATGTCTGCATCAGTAAAACCCATGGTTACATCGATTATTACATAGTTATCTCCTCTGCATCTGTGTTTTCAAGGTGCCTTGAACGCACCACCACTATCTTTTGCTGTTTCGTTATTAAAACATATGGGAATCTGGTGACGCAGCCGCAGTTAGTAAACAGCGAACATGGGGAACATGGGAGGAAGTGAGACAACAGGTGAAGACGAGATATTCAACGTACCTCTTTTTTTTTTATTAAGAGGCCAAAAAGAAATTGCCTGAATAAATGTGTAAGTAGAGAATGAGATTAAAAACAAATGTAATGTAATGAAAAAAAAAAGTTTCTGATTTAGTATTTTTTAGGAATAAAACAATCCTCTGTCTGTACCAGATTGAATTGCATCTTCTTTTTAAGTCGGTTTCGTTTGCTTTATAGGAAACAATCAAGTATCCAATCCATCCTTCACAGGGAAACAGAGAGGACAAAAGAATTGTGATGTTTAGAAAACAGATGTAGGCTTGGAAATTCTTCGTACTGTGTTGAATGGCATCATGAATCATATCGAACCGAATTGCACTGTATAAACTCAAATCGTTGTCAAATCTTTAATGAATAGCATTGCATCGTGAACAGGGTGGATCGTATCGGCAGGGGCTTCGCTGTATTGTTAATGTATCGTATCGCTGGCAGCGTGTCAACATGCGTATCGAATTGGCCTCAGTGGTGGGTATTCACATCCCTAATTACCCTGATTCCAATAGATTTATGTGACCACTAGGGGGAGTAGTGAGTCACTGACGGTTTCCCGTAATGAGCAAAACTAGCACCTGTTGTTTTCACCACTGGACACAGCTCTAGAAGAAAATAACGGAGGTTGATGTTGAAATGGCAGCGTTTCTTCTACATGTGTGAGTTTGATGAAAGTACAAAGTTATTATGGGATGTTATTATCTTTAGTTGACCCATGGTTCAGACTAAACCACGACCTTGTTCCAACGATTCCAAACAGATCTTTGGTGCAACTACTGACAACACAAACCGTACTGTGGCTGCGGAGCTAAGCTAACAGAGCTGTAATGTAAACTATCAGCTAATGCAGAACATGAAGATTATAAGACACTGTTAATTTTACTGAGGGGAGCTATTTGTTTTAGTGTGAAGAAGAAAACTTGATGCTACCATAATACAGATGTGCGTCACAAATAAGCTTTGATAAGATACATAGTGGTGATCCATTGGTGGTTTTGGTACTACTACATGTGTTCTGGTACCTGACTGCCCCCTGCTGTTGAAACTTTGAAATACCAGCACTGCACTACTATAACCCCTTCATATATTACTACATTTGGTCAAATTACATCAAATTTTCTCACTGCAATTCCCTGAAATGGTTCTAAATGGTACTGTTTTCCATTTTTACAAGGCAGGATGCAATTACTAAAAAGCAGTGAAACAAGGCAAACACAGACAGAACAAAGGATTTGTGGATGTAAAGACCACATAGAGTAAGAGGGACTCTTTAAACAAAAGTTCATGGTCTTTATGGCTGAATAATGACTCAAGCCCAAAGATGCATTTGCGGGTGTAAACACCACATGCTTCTGTCGTCCTTATTGGTTGTGATGTGTTTTATGTTTTCATAAGCAGCGAGGAGACAAAAGTAGAGGACTGATCAAAAGCACCAGGTAGTTATCGTGATCAGCACAAACAACCAGCCTGCACAAAGAACATATAAAAAACTCCAACTTCTTCAATCGAACACCACCACAACAACAACATCCAAAGAGAAAAAATAAAACACTCAAGGCAATTTTACCTAAGAGGAAAGAAACCAAGCCAAAAGCACGGTGGTGTTACTTTTCTGAAGATAAAAAATAACAAGTAAAAGAAGAACAATGAGAGGTTGTCTTACATTGTGTTGCCTGGGGGGAAAATTGCATTTTATACCTTTAAAGTCAATTTTGCATCCTCAAAAGGATGAACTCCTGTGCCAAATTTGCATGTATTGCACTGGAATCCAAAATATGGGTTAATCCAGTGTAAAGGTCCCTGCTGTTTTATTCATAAAAGCTGATATCTGTGCAACACTGGAAGTAAATTCTAAGACTAACAGACTAATGGAGAAAAAGTGCCTGATTGAATGCAATTACCAAGTTTAATGTCCCACACATCCTTGCTAATACCATCCATCCATTTTTAATTCACTTATCTTGTTAAAGACAAACTTACAGCGTATACGGCATTTCCACTGAACTTGACATTTTCATTTTTACTTTAGATGCAATGGTGAAATCCTGTCTTTTCTGGTTGATACACTCATTTATCTGTATTTTGCAAAAACACCCAGAAGTTTACAGTCAGGAAAGATCACACAATAGGGAGTTCAACTGTAGAAGAAGACTTAATTGGCTGCATGATAATACTGTAGGGACACCTGCTCCTTTATGGGACTTCATCCTTATGAGCAGTTGGAATCATCACCGTCACCATGGTAACAAGTGATAAATGTCATTTCGGAATAAAGGTCACACTACATTTCTTTACGAAATTGTTAAAAAACAATATAAACTGAATAAACGTTTACTGAGGAGTGTATGCTGTGAATGCCTTTAGTGGATGCTTTATTCAATGAGTTTACGTGAAGACATTTTATGACAGGGAAATGAGTCCTCAACTTTTTTAAAAAAGAAAAAAATAATCTTTCTTAAATTTGTCTCAGTAAGACATATAGATATACAAGTCTGGTCCATTCTGCTGTGCCGGGTCAGATCTAATATTGGGAAAAATAAATGACTGGCAGTCAGTGACAAAAGACTAAAAAAAATAAAATAAAGTGGTTCCAGGCACAACAAACCCCGCCCCTCGCACATATTGTAGCTTATTCTGGCTTCGATCCAGTTGATGTCATCATGTCTATGCATGTGCTGATGTCAGCATACCAATTGCATCAATATATGTGCCAAGTTTGAAGTAATTTGAAAAAAAATTGATGTTTTTATAGATGTGAAATTTTCACCTAGTATATGTAAATGGGAGGTTTTGCTGCTATAGACATTTCAAATTTCACCCATTGTAAGTAAATGGGGAAAAAAAGATAATAAAAATGAATCAAAAATTTGAACTTTGACCTACTGTTCTAAAAATGTAATCAGATCAATTCTGAGTCACTGGCAATCTATAAACCCAATTTGGTATGAATTCAACCAAAAGTTTTGCTGCTAGAGGATTAACAAAAACAAACCGAACCAAAAACAATACCCCTTTGGGGGGCAGGGTAATAAATAATTCATTGATCCCATTTGAATTGCACCACCATTTACACATATAAAATGTGTCCAAGTTAAACATGAAAGTCATGGTTTAATGTAAAGACAGTAAATAAATATGTAATTTTGTGTAAAAACAGCTCAATGGACTGCATCTGTTGTCACATGTGATACACATCACCAACACCAAAATGGCCGCTGCTTTGATATATTTCACCTCAAATTTCGAGAGCAAAGTCAAATAATATTAAAAAGAGGTAAAAATAAATACAAGCCTTGTCATGTAGAGACATTTTTTGGGGACTTCCATATGTGTTGTTTTTCTATTTATGTACTTTCACCGTCTTATTATTAAACACTTTTACAACAAATCTGACTTTGACTTGTAAAATTATCTTTTTAATTGACAGACATCCTAAATATACAGGATGACACGATCTAAATGTGAACAAAAGATGACTTGTCATTGACTGCAATACTATTGTTTTTCCAAAATGACTTCCTGTGGGGTACAACCAGATGGGGCGGGACTTGGCTTTCTATTAACCTGTATTTAATCAAACTAAAACCGTAGATTTTGTCATAGTCCATCATTATTTTAGGGGTGAGTCCACTTACACACTGCCTCTGTTTAAGAATATTAATTACATCATAAAAAAACCTGTGTTTTCATTGCTCGTAATTAACACGCGTCTCATCAATTTTGGAATTTTTATAGTGAATCTTGTTTGTTTAAATATTCATTGGCTGGACTTTTCTGAATTCTAGCCAAGTATAATATCTTCGCCCATTGACAGCTGCTTTTTCTGCACAAGACAATTTGGTTGTATTTAAAAACGTGGCTACTTTCCTGCAGGGCTGTTTTTTTTGTTTTTTGTTTTTTGTTTTTTTTTTGCAGTGACTGTTAAATGAAAAGAATGCTAAGGGCTTGAACATGTACCTTAGATTTTCTCCAACATGTGCTGAAAAACACATCTGTGAGTAATGTGCTGCTTAAGTTTAAATCATTCATACCGCTCCGTCCCAGCATGCACTGAGTGGGAAACACTGCATCAAAAGTCCACATGAAACAAACAAAAACAGGCCCATTCATGGCCACAGAGAGGGAATTGAAGCTGCACAGACACAGGCTGAACAGTATATTTCTTTCTAAAAGTCATAAACGCCACTTCTACTGCCACGGCCAAATCATCAATCATGTTTGGCCACCTGTTTTGAAATGCTGAACGTCTCCACAGTAGATAGAGAGATTAAGACTCTCCCCAGAGGATGACATTTTGAGGCTGCTGAGAAAATGATTTATCATTTAGGTTGGCCTTCGCTGGAGTCTGTCTTTGTCTCTTTAAAGGGACTATAAAGTGTAATCAGGTAGCAGTTAATGGCAAACACTTTGTCTGACCCTCACACCCACAACCCTTGATGGCGGCCGCGCTGAAAAGCAACGGCCCCTCGATCCATCTGAAACCACTTCAGTTCGCTCTGTTTTTGTTTCAGCCCGTGTCACGCCGCGTTTTGTCCTTACAGATACGAGTCGCCAAAGCAAAGGTGCGCTCGAGCCAAATGAGTCACAGCGAGAAACTATTGTGTGAAATACTACAAAAGCTTGAGAATGCATCTATTTATATGAAAATGCACTCTATTTATACTTCAAGTAGGAACTACAATAGGCGGATTTCAACGCCGGCAATGGATTATTTAGCATTTTATCATTCATTATGTTACAAGCTTGGTAAAGGAAGGAAAGTAAAATAAAGAGGAGCAGTATCTGCGAATGCTTTTAGGTCTGGTATATATCTATAATGTTTAGAAAAGAGAATATGAGGAATGTAATGTCTTTAATGCCCAACTGTAGTACACAAAATAACCAGAAAAACAGTGCAGTACATTAACCCTTTCATGCTTGAATTACGAGAACCTTAATCAAGATTTTTTTTCTTGAGTGTTTCTATTCATGAAATTTACTATGCGATTGATTTTTTTATTAACCCAATTTTCATGGAGTTAAAAAAATGTCCACTCAGCTGGACACCATGCGTTTAATTTTAGAAGTATTTACTGATATAGTGTGTGAAAACTATGAAATAAATACATATTTAACGCTACTAATCTGATGTTTTCTCACATTTTAACATACCTGCATGGGGATAATAGGCAAAAAAAAAAAATTAAACAATTAGCAATTGTTTATGCTCAAACATGTTACTGCAGATCAGGTTTATCTAGAGCAGCAAAGTCACAGTAATGGGCTGAATTGCAGTGTATGGGATGATACATAAGCGTCCACAGTGTTGGCTGATATGGAACTAAAACAAGAAAATCCATGAATATACAAGAGAACACCTTTGAACAGCTGTAAAACCCAGATAATGAAATAAATACAAGGGAAGTGAAGAGAAGTATGTGCAAATCTACATTCAGGATACTCTTTTTATGGATATTTCGGAAGTAAGTTTAATATATTGCAACAATAAAACTACATCATTCCAACAGATGACAAATTTTGTCGTTGTCTGGTGTTTCAGGTTACCAAAAAACTGAATAAATACGCACGATGACATCTATCACAAATATGTTTGTTTTCTTTTGCATTCAGTATCTCGAAATGATCCAAGTAAAGATGTTCAGTGGATTAAATATTAGGTCATTACGTGTGTACTTTAAACTTTTCTCTGGATGCAATCTTGATGAGGTATCTTGTCTCCATCAAAGAACCAATGGCTAATCAACTACATAGAGTCACTATCACTGACAAATACAAAAGCTACCTATTTATACTACTGATCTTACCAGAACATCCACGTAAACTATCCGCTATTCAGACTAACAACTTTTCTGTCAAATCTCAAGAGAACTGCAGAGTGAGTACTGCAGCCACATGCATGGTAAAGAGGGTATGCATTGTAGAAGTTTCCTGTAACAAAACAGGTCTTTCAGTTATTTCTGTACAGAAAGATGCATCAAAATCCCTCAAATATGGCTTTCGATGACAGTATTTGTCTTTTCCTGATAAAGAACAACATACATTTATTATAAGGAGCACAAAAGATGACCATTCAACTGAAACATTCTTATATTTTTGACCAGGAACTAAAAAGATCCTAATGTTAGCACAGTGACACCTATCCACTTCCTAGCTGTTGCCTGAGTGAATCTCACTGGCCCTGGTTCTAGTGAAAAGATTGTTTAAAAATGCAAAATGTGCTCAGCAGGTTGACGAAAATCATGACTGAAGAGTAGCACAGTACCCGCCAGCAATGCAAATTTATAAAATTGAGTGGGGTTCACATTTTAATGACCCCTTCTGCACGGAAGTGAATGAAAGATCCAGCTTTGTTTTAAAGAAACACCTGGGATGCGTACCTTCTTTACTTTGCATGTTACTACATTTCATACTCTGAGGTCTTACTGACATTAAAAAAAGAAACTGAAACGTTAAATTTTTTCAGACACTGTAAATAAGTAATTTTGGCATTTAGCACCGGACAACATACTATAAATAAATGTATTGTTGCCTTTTAGGCTTTGTAAACAAAGTGGGCTGTGCTAGCATACATAACTTTAACATTAAAGCCTATTAGAGAAACATCCAAAGAATTATTAAGATTGATAAAGACAAGTACTAAAGAATAAGGGACACAACAAGGTAATGACAGTAAAACTGTGATAATGATGATATGGACAAACCATTTCTATTCGATTGGTGCTGCTGTTCTCATACAGGAGAATGGAGATGATTATCACGACTTTGCAAAATATCTGCAGTTACTTCAAATGAAAGCGATAAGGAGACCGTGACTCTGTGGTGTTCATTACCGACCACATAATTAAAGAAACATTTTGATGTGACACAGGACACGGACCAAAATTAACTCTAATCAGATAAGCAAAAAAAGCAAGGTATAATTGAGCTGTAAAATTTGGGATCCTAACCACAGTGCCTGCTGTGTCAACCTTGGCTGTGACAGTGTCAGTGGCAAGCAATCTGTCACCCACTTTAGGGTTCGGGCTTAAATATTTCAACAGCCTTAAGAAAAAGTGCTGAAGTGGCTATGTGTGAATTCCTCTACTTAGCAATTAAAGCAGCCTAGAAGTCACAGAGACGCCACCGCTATTGACTGCGACACTTTGGCAAAAGGTGCAGGGCTCAGCTTTAAAAAGCTTAATTTTTTAAAAACAACCTGAAGCGACTTTTTTCCTTCCTTTTTCCAAGATCACAGTGTAAAAAACACAATCTGTGGAAAACAATTGCCAGGTGCTGTGCACAAAAGGCACACAAGACAATGGGGACAAAATGAAAGAAACTGGAAAAGACTGCACAATCAAAGTATGTGCAGCAGTGATTTTGTCTTTTCTTACCTGTGACGGATAACTCTGTAGTCTTTCGCACCACAAAGTTCCCCAGCTGTAACTCACAGGTGTAATTCCCAGAGTCTTCTTCCTGTACTTCCTTGATGAACAGAATGTCCTTGGTTTCTATGGTTGCTCTCCACTGTTTTGGCTTGCATTCCTTTATGTGAAATAAAGAAAAAGATCATGTGAATACATACATACACACACCGTGTCAGTTGTAACAAGTGTTTGAAATGAGTAGCAGATACAGTTTCACTTCCATACTGTTAATTAGTTGCAACAGAAGACTTTTTAGTGTCTTATCTTCAAGCATATTGAATGTAGAGCTGAATCCAGAGAGGCCTTGGCTTTGAAACACACTGTCATTAAGAGCTACAGCAGCTACTCATGCGGCTCAGTGGAAATATTCATGCACACACTATTAGGGAGGATTTTTCACCAAGTTTCAGAATTTGTTTGATATTATTTGGGATGAGCCTTATTTCAAGGACTCTTGTGATTTCAAGTGGTGTTTTCACCTAGCAGGAAGTCTTTGCCATATACTCACATTTGCTAGTGATTCATTAATGAAAATACACCGATGAGCTATAAAAAACATAATATTCTGACCACAGACAGCTGAAGTGGTAATATTACAGCATGGGTATTTTGTTTCAATGGCACCTTTCGTTAAGTTGAATACATTAGGCTGCAAGTGAACATGTCGGCCTAGAAATTGATGTGTTGAACATGAAGATCTGAGTAACTTTGACAATTTGTGATGCTGATGACTGGGTCTGAGCATCTACAGAACTGAAGGTCTTGTTGTGTGTTCCCGGTCTTCAGTGGTTAGTAGCTACCAAATGTGGTCTAGACAAGGACAAATCAATTCAGTAAAGACAATGTGGTAAGTGCTGGCAAACTAAGTCCAATCTGTGGAGGTCCCACATTGCAGCCTACAGGGTTTTAGGGATCTGCCAAATACCGTTGCAACTGGTAGCACTTTGTAGCAGCAATATTACGTAGGTGGTAACGGTGTGTCCCACAGACTCCCAGTTTGGTTGAGCTGTTGTCTTCCTTCATTAGACCACATTTGATAGGGGACTAACCACTGTAGACTGGGAACATCCAACCAGACCAGCAATGATGATGATGCCCTGACCTACACCATCCTCATCACAGGCACTCAGATCTTTACTTGGTTCGTTTTGTTGCTTCCAAAACATCAACTTCAAGGACTAACTGTTGACTTGCTGCCTTACAAACACCACCCACTGAAAGGTGTATTCACAACAACAAAACCTGCATTTTTACCATGTGGAGGGTGAGACCTGCCTGTCCTTCCTTAGACCACTTCTGCTAGAGTCTTAACCACTGCAGACCAGGAACACCCAACAGCACCTTCAGCTTTGGAGAAGCTCTGACCAACTTATCTCCCCATCACAGTTTAACTGTAAACTTTCAACTATTATTTTTTTATTTTGCCGAAATTTACACACTTTTCCAACATCGAGCCCAATTTTACAATCTTAACCCAAATGGATGGGACTGTAACAGATAGAAACGTTAGTTCTTTGGTGCATAGATCATGTAGAACAAAAAAGGCTAAAATGAAAATGTTTCGGGTTCTGTTGCCAACATTGTAAAATTAATTCACACTGGTGAAAGTGATTAGAAGGGAAATATTCATTATTATTTTTATTTTAAGGAATAATACTTTAATAGTTTTCCGATTGTATTCATTTGTGCCATTTGCTTTGCATCATTGGATCATTTCTTAGTCGCCCTCAGTCTGTTTTTCTTCACGTATATGTAAATTCTTGAGTAAAGAATGTGTGTTGCCTCTGCTGCACAGTGGACCATATAAAGTACATCAGAATGGAGTTCACTACACCTTACAGTATGGGTGATTAATCCTGCCTTTTTACGCACAAGTAACTCATTTTTTATATACAGTATTTCCAGAACTATTCTGTAGGTGGTGAGAATTATGGACTTTCATAGAGTTTGAGATTTGGGGCCACAAAATACCTGAGGCAAAGAAAACTGGGGCACTGTGGGTTTGGTTTTGTATCACAGTCCAAGACAGACCTCCCAGAATTCAATCAACCCCCACTTGACAAAGCCAGAGCCAATAACTGGAGGGTGTGAAGCCCACAGTCTTTATCTACATTTTAATTTGATTCACTGAGAAACTCGAGAAGTGATGTGGCCACCTAATCCTGTACAGTTGATGAATTGTCCCCCAAACGTCACTTAACAGCTCTGTCAATGTCACTTGTGAGACACAAGAGGTCTGTAAAAGTTAGGAACAGGATTATTACACTGTGGGTATTAGATTTCTCCATGTGAGTTTAACGAAAGGTTGTTAAGTTGAAGCAAACAAATCAAACAAAAGGCATTTAACCCTTTTAAGACTGCCATTATAACAGGTTGCCTAGGTGTTTTCATATTTTCTTTGCAATCAAAGTGTCAGAGTGTCTTTATTGCACCTTTTTTTCCAGGAAGAACTTAACTTTCAATATCTGGCCATTAATTATCATTATTATAAATAATAAATGCTCAAAACAGTGTGTTTTTGGAAAAAAGAAAAAAACACAAAGTTTTTAGCGTATTTATTATCAGAGACAACTGTAAATGTCCATAATGGAACTTTTTGAGATTGCAGTAATAAACTTTCAACTGTTTTGCATCTGCTCAAACATGCTTTTTGGTCTGAAACATTCACTATCCATATTATGGCTTCATATTTTTTGTTGTTTCCAGGTATTTTCTAGCCTGTGTGGAAGTCTCTGAAACAGTTCCTTTCTACTTGTAAGAGAGTCCCACATTGCTGCCATAAAGTATATAGTGTTGTAAAGCTCAGGATCTCAGCTTTCAGATGTCATTTGAATTTTGTGGATAGTACAAACAGTTCAGTAATTACAGTAATTTTTATGCTCTAAATGCAAAACCCAGCGCCGGAGAGATTGCAGTTGTTAAAGGGTTAAGTGTTTATACAATATATCTGCACATGCATTTTGCAAGTCAGTTCCTCCAATAATTAAAAGATATTCCTGTGACATCAATCTGTAAATATTAATGAAAATGTTTCACTTAGCTAACAATGCAAGTAAATCTATTCCAATTTGCGGTGGTGATTATTTTCCATTTTATTACATCGCAGACACAAATGTGATACTTTCTACACCATGATGAATACTATTATTGACACAATGGAAAGTCAGCTTTAAAGGGTTTGATATTCTTAATTAAATAATAATCAAGCTGTAGATTGTAACCACACTCTGCGCTAAAGTGGCCACAAAGAAAAAAAAAAAAAAAAAAAAGAAGTCCCTCATTTTATCAAACAATGGAGTAGACAATAACAGAAGTTTCATTTATATAAAACCAAGTTATGATTAGGAAACACCAAAAGGCAAAAAAAAAAAAAAAAAAAAGAAACATCGCCTCATAATGCAACCTTTAGGCTCTTTCAGTGAGTTTTAGAATTAATGAAATAATACTTGTACTGTTGGATCTGCTTAGTGTTATCTTAGCGGTGCAAACTTTGTCACATTGGTCTTTTGTTTTATTAAATTATTCATGATTGTTTGCATGTTTTCAATATTTGTCCATTTAGGTGTTTGTTATTTGGACGATGTTCTGTTGTCCGACATTTGGTTTTGTTGAGCTGTTAACACAAATTCTTCTGGTTACGTGGATGTACAGCATGTGTACACTGCCATAAGCATCGCGTGGCGTTACCACGGCAACCCAGACAGAACTGTGGATGTAAGAAGTTAAGATGACTGTATCTCTCAAACATGCAGAATGACACCCACTGTAAAACTGAAAATAAAGAATTAGAACAGCTCCTCAGAGGTCCTTCAGAAACATGCCGGTACAACATGCAGAGATAAAGCAAGAACACCATTCTTACTTTCAAGCACTTACAGAGTAATTAAAACAATTTCTACAGTTAGATCCGTCTCAATCGGCCTAAATCTTACACGCTGCTCCTTCAAAAAACAACGTAGTTAAAAATTACACCAGTGGTTTCCAACTTTTTAGGCTTTTGGCTTTACAAAAAAGCAGAGTACAGTCAGGCACAGACTTCAGATGTCGATAAATTATTAACAGCTAAAACAAATATTGAGTTTTCCCTCTGAACTCTGACTTGGTTTCCTTTGAATCAATGTTGAAAACGTTCAATATCCGACCAAAAACTCAGACAACTACAACTGAAAACAGATCTGTGCGTCACAGCTTTTTTTTTTCTTCTTCTTCTTCTTTCTTCTCTGGTTAATCATGTGATGAGGCCTTGGATTTATCGGGTATCCCTGAATATACAAGTAATATATAGGAAAAAACAGAACAAAACTCCCTTCCAGCAGCTCCAACAGTAACATGCTGACTCAACTTTCAGCTAAATTAAATTCAGCCTATACTTTAACCCTTTATCAGGCAAGTGACTATTTTTGGTCATTTCCGCACTCATTACAAGACAGTGACAGCAACAGTTACAGTGTGGATGTTGACAGGGGTCTGGATCAGCACTTATGTTGGTCTAATGTTCTGAAATACATGCTCCTTTCACCTTACATGTGTTTTTTTATGTATTTTTTTATATCTACTTATTGGTCTTTTTATTTTTTTTGCCACTTATGGGTAAGGAATCAAATATGGTAACTTCACTGACCTTGATTTTCTAAGTAACAATAAAAGTTTTTGAAAAATTTCACAAATGTAACATCTTGCTATGTCCTCCAATAAGCAGCTTTTATAACATGTTGCTTCATAACTTACCTTGTACCATATAATCTCAGGCTCCACTCCCGGCTGTGTGTAACCCTCGATGCCTGGACAGGTGATGTTTTTGCTTTTGCTTAGTTCCGCCTTCTGAAAGAACCTCATTTTGGAGTTGTAGCAGAGGTCGGTGTCATTCTCTGCTACCGTGAGAGACATGGACACTTTCATGCAGTATGTGGAATTTCTGGAAAAAAAAACAAAACAAAAAAAAAACAAAAGTCAATGAGTTAAAGAAAATAAATGAGTTTCATATTGAGGTCTTGCCAGATGCGGTAAACAAAACCTGCCAGCAGTATGTTTCTGACTCCAGATAACTCAGTCTGAGCTACTGAAATCTCCAAAAAGCCCCATTCCTCACATTCCATGTGAATCATTAAATGCAGCACAGGGAGTTAGATGTAATCTCCCAGCAAAAAGCAATTAATCATTTTTTTCAATATATGCCACATTTATTTTTTTAAGGAAAAAATTATCTTTCTTACAAGGTATGTCCAATTAATTATCATTTTACAACATTTTTCCATCCATTCATGTGTAAATACATGTAAGTAGGTAAGTATGTGTATATTTCGTGTATGTGTGTGTACAAGGGGAGTGGACACGGGCTGTAATATGGAGTGACAGCTCTGAATGTCAACAGCACTTGAAGATTGATTGAGCCTTTTGTTTTTACATGTAAAGCAGATACAGTGGGAGCTAGCAGAAAATTACTTGCTACAATTGATGTAGTGTAACTGCACAGGTCATATACATAAAGAAGAGGATTTATAACATAAGGGGGTGGGGGGGGTGTAAAATGCAAGATTACTTATAATGTTTGGAGAAGACATGCCTGGGCCCAGAGATACCAGAGAGTATCTGTTCACAGTGGAATAAACATTTTATTTTAGGGCTTCGTATTACATTATACCATCAGTGATTTGTTTCCCCTCTACTGAGACACTTTTGTCAAGTACTAAACTATTCTCATGTGTACGAACAACCGTGGAGGGATTCTGATTAGATCTGGTGTTGCCCACGAGAGAGGCGTTGAACCGACGCATGAGAGGAAAAAATACAGATGCACGGCATTTACAGAGATCCTGTTTCAGTCATTAATGCTACAGCGTTTTTGAGATTGGATCTGTTGCTTGAGTAATTCTTAACAGAACATAAGAATCAATGAACACATTGATTCACTGTGAAAGTAGTGCTATTTGGAGGGGGGGAAAGAAGCAAAGGTCTTTGATGATCAATGAATTCAATAACAGCACCTTTTCTTTCCCCAAACTGGCTAATAACACTGTCACAGTTGACAAGTACTCGAGCCTGACTGCAGCAAATCCCTCCTGGTTAAGAGACCAAACAAATTGGCAGTGTTTAGGAAAATCTCATTGCTAATTTTCCAACTAAAGCTGGTTACACAAATTGAGCTGAACCAACAAACAATTACAAACATGTTAAATCCTTACATAATTGCGCAGCATTAGCTGCCTTGTGGATTAGCACAAAACACACTGGTCTTCGCTACAGTGTCGGCAAACAATCCCTCACCCTTCGAACTGGCCGGCGTCAAGCACTACGCTTACAGTCAAGTGTGCCATTTTCACGAAGCCGGGATGCAAATGTGACATGATGTGGAGATTATCCCAGACAACTTCTACCAGATGGACACCTGTGCAAATGAGATCCCACGGGTGTACTCTCTTCCCTGTTAAATATTCTGGGCAGCACTGATAAACTCGCCTGCTGGAAGAGAGAGGGAGAATTGTGTCATCTGCTCCACATGAGTGATCGATGGTGTGGGCCAACACTTTGTCCTACGATGTCTTTCCAACATTTCACATCCATCACGATGCCTTTTGAGCCCATAGAGCCAGGTGATCTTTTGCCTATTCACTCAGCAGGTATAATATTCATGAAGTCTATCCAAAGAACTAAACACGAAAATTATCCAAGTGCCGCACACTCTAGAGACTTACGTATACAGAGCACTGTGCCTTCAATTCTGGTGGAATCCTCTGCGTATTGCAGATGTGCTGATAACAAGCTAGGTGATACCATGGCATTAATGGGCACGAGTGTCTGTCAAATGTGTCAAACTGAAGGGGATATGCAATGTCGTGGCAATGATAGATAGCATCCTGCATATATCAGCTGAGAGAAGCGTCAGGCTGACAGCTACTGTATACAGCTGGAGGGCAGACAGAGGACTCCAGCTGCAATATGCAGCAAATGCACTGAAATTATCAGCAATGGTCAGTGAGGAGTTAAACAGCCTGCTGTAAAGATTAAGACTGTCAAGCTGTGTAAAAACACTGCAGTCAATCTGTATTGGAGACGAGTCACTGGGAATTATTGCTTTGGATGAATTTATATTCAAACGAACCACTAAGATGTAGTTATTTGTTTTATGGACGGGCCACTCATCTGTCCCACAAGAGAATGAAACAGATGGAACTCGCCCTTTAACTCACCAAATGTTCAGTCTGATATTAAATAATAGGCGGCAGAATTGATTTGATATTCCCTTGAGAATCCAAGGTACCTGCGGGGAAATTAATGAACAAACTTAATGAATCTCTTAATTAAAATAACTCCCCTCCAACAGAAATTGGATGATGAAATAATTTCTGATTACTTATTAGATCCAACTTTCAACCAACAATAACGTTCGCAGACACCTCTCAGTGGAAAGCAGATGTCGCAAGGTGAGCGATGCAAAGGTTGATTAAAAGGTCACTCCAGTTTATCATCATATAATGTGTGAAATCAACCCCATACAGACACGCAACTTAAAACGTCCAATAAGGTTAAGTCTAATATGGTAATGCCCCAACAGTCAGCATACAACAAAATATCCACTGATGAAGAACCAACAGATCTGTTCCATTGTAGACCCATCTGTAGCCTGCATTTTTGTCTAAGGTAATGGAGAGTTAGTCTGTTCCTAAGTCATATTAGCATCTGTGTTTTTCAGTATGGTGTTAAGTGTTTTGACCACAGTGTGATGATGAGATTCGGATCCGTTTTGGTCTCTAGGATGCCATCAGTATCCGTGACACTGCTCTTAGCAGTGCACTCATTTGTACCGAACTGTTTTGGTTCGGGGAGGCGTACCGACTGAATACATGTAGCCTATGTGAAGAACGCAAACACTCAGGAAGAAGGGTGGTCAGAAGGAGAACCCATGTACAAAAAAAACCCAAAAACACTTTATTCTGAGGCTGGGGCACCAATAAAGGGGGTAAACATGACAAAAGACAGTATAACAGAGGCTGGATCAGACGTTTGATGCGTGCTAACTTTCACTTTTGGTTTTCAGTAGTGCGCCCCTCCTCGACTGTACCGAAAGCGTATCAAAAATGTATCAAACCACATTTTATCAAATTTGGGACAAATGGATTAAGTTTGTATCCTCTAGCCTTCCAGACTTGGTACCTCTCCTCTAAAA
>JAPQRP010000014.1:6411868-6426583 GCA_037367295.1 Apogon hyalosoma
AATATTGTTAAAATTGCACTTTTAATTTTTTGAAGAAATTCCACTCTTTCAAGTTATTCACATCTTTTTTGTTTGGATAGTCTGTAAATGTAAATATTCACATTTAATGTTTTTTTTTTTGCACTAGAACAAAGAGAAAAGTTTGGAGTTGTCATTATTTATAGACTATTATGTTATTATTTTTCTGGTCCAGCCCACTTGAGATCAGATTGGGCTGAATGTGGCCCCTGAAAGAAAATTAGTTTGACACCCTTGTTCCAGTGCAGGGGTGGGCAACCTGTGGCTCCGGGGCCACATTTGGCCCTTGAGCTTTTCTCCAGCGGCTGACGTGAAAATGAATAACACTTGCTTTTTTCTTTCGTTTTCTTTTGTGTAGTTCTGTAATTTTTTTGTAATTCTGAAAATGCACTGAAACTTTGATTTAATCTTGACATATTCTTTACCAACTCATTATAAAGAGCCTCTCACCACTTAAAGGTAAAACATAGTAGGGATTTTTTGTCTCCAGACTTTTCTGCCCAAAAAATGGCTCTTTAGGTGGTAAAGGTTACAGCCCCATGTTCTAGTTCCGGGGTCTCAAACTCATTGTCTTTCAGGGGCTACATTCAGCCCAATTCAATGTCAAGTGGTCCGGACCAGTAAAATAATAGCATGATAACCTAGAAATAATGACAACTCCAAAGTTATGTCTTTGTTTTAGTAAAAAAAACCCCAAAACATTCAATTATGAAAATACTTACTTTTATGAACTATCCAAACAAAAAAAATATGTGAATAACCTGAAAAAAAAAGAAATTTCTCAAGAAAAATAAGTGCAATTTTAACAATATTCTGCCTCAACTTACTTCTACATATGCATTATGGATCAGATCTACAAAGACGCTAAACACTTAGCAACAGGCAGAAAATTGTTACAAATGTGCTTTATTTTCTTTAGACATTTCAGGTTGTTCAAATTTGTTCGGGTTATTCACATTTTATTGTTACAGGATAGTTTGTAAATGTAAATATTTTCATAATTTAAAGTTACCTTTTGCACTAAATCAAAGACAAAAATTTGAAGTTTTCATTATTTATAGGCATAATGTCATATTTTTTTCACATCAAACTGAAAAAAAATATGGAGTCATTATTTTTTGTAGGTTATTATGCTATTATTTGACTGTAGATCATATTGGTCTGTATGTGGAACCTGAACTAAAATGAGTTTGACAGCTTTGACAGTGGAATTTTTCCGCTTTGCAAATTCATCCCGCGGGCCGGATTGAAACCTTTAGCGGACTGCATTCAGCCCCCAGGCTGCATGTTTAAGACCCCCATTCTATTGCCTCTTAAAATGCTTTAAATGTGCAGGAAAACTCATAATTAGCTCTTTATGTCTGATGAAACTCAAGTGCAGTTTGTGTCCCGAGCCACTTTCCTACCGCCCTTAGGATTGAGGCGAGCTGTGTGAGTTCCCTCCTATATCACTGTTTGACTGACAGCTGCGGTATTGCAGATGTCTCGCTTGGAGCTCCGCTGTTCACAATCCAGCAGGGAGGCAGGGAGGGAAGGGGAGGAGGAGGAGGAGGAGGAAAAGTTGGCGGTGGTGCCAAAGTGATTGTGCTTGGGGAATGGTATTTCTGACATTTGTCTGGCAGATAAAAACCACCATCAGATATGAGGAAGAGAAGGTCAGTGTCCCTGCTATCAGATAGCAATGGTTTGGCGTCTTGTTTGATGACTTCCTCTGCTCAGTGTGGACCAAGAGAGCCAAGAGAAGGCTATATGGGGAGAAAGAGACCCAATAAAATCCCTCAGCTGCATTTGTGTTCATCTATACGACTGAATAACATTAATAAATATAGATTGTTCGCACATACGTACTAATCCACTTCTAATGTTTGACCTTCAGCTGAATTGTCTTGGGTGGTCATGCAGATTGTGACAACGGATTAGAGTCAAGAGGTCCCCGAGTAGCCAGGAGCCATTTGCTCTCTGTTTAATCAAATGGAATAGAGCATGGGACAAATGTCCAATCAGAAGGAGCGTGAAGGGCATGTGGTGAAATTGGCTGTAATGTATGCACATGCTGGATTAAACCTGCATCTGCATTTCTCCAGAGTAAATGTAAATTAAAAAGAACATATGTAAAGCTAGTTGGAAATCAAACTCGCCCAGTGGTGCGTGATTAAATACATGTACTCTACTGTATACATCACAATAGAGAGAATTACTTCAAGCTGCAGGAGTTCAAATCAAGGAAACACGTCTTCTATCTGCAGCTCTCTCCTCTCAGGCCAAATCAAAAGACTAAATATAAATATACACTAATGACCTGACATTGTTTTACACTGTTGCGGAAAAAGGAAGTCACTTTATCAAGCATGAGCACAGCGGTAGGGTAATGTCCAGGCTGCATCTGACGCAATCTGATCAGCGATTGGTCGTAACATCTGTCAGTCTCGTATCAAACTCCTCCTACTTGCCTGAAAACGCCTCTTTAGCTCATATCAGGGCATCACAGGGTTGATTTTCTACACGTCAAAAACAAAAGCAATGCTGCTATTAGGGATGGGAATTAATACGAATTTAACAATTCCGATTCCTTTTGGATTCTCATTGGGTGAGGGAATAAAAGGATGACGCCCTGGTGTTCGCGCTGCTGCTAGATTCATAAGCATCGCTAAGTAGTGTATCAAACACGTGACATTACTGCAAATGAATTGCATGCTGTGTGGATAAATGTTGGAGAATATTGGAGGGATTTCCCCCTTTTGAAGAAATGGAAGCGTTACAAGTGGGTCTGGTGTCGTCTTTTCGCGTGAAATATAGCCATACTTTGGAGCGTTTCTGCCTCGACACCACGTTGCCTACATTCTAAACCAAAACAATGCAGCGTGCGTGTCACATCATCATGTATGTGCAATGAAAGTGGAATCGATACGCAGACAAGCAAATGATTCTAAGGAACTGAGCTACTGGAACGGGTTCTCAATTCCCATCCCTAGCTGCTACGGCCATCAAAGTAAATTAAGTGCTGCAACTCTAAAGCGATTCCTGAGAACGACTCCCACAGAAGCTCCGCCCCCTGAAACTCCTCCTCTTTCTTTTGTCTTTACAGTTTAGTTGTTTTTTCCTTGTCAACTCTAAGACTCCAAATTATTTAGTGTTAAAGGTTAACTCACTTTATTATCTTCATGTGGGGAAATTGAGTCTTGGTATTTTATCCGTCCTGACGCACACACACACAGAACCCAGCATTAGCATTAGCATTAGCATTAGCATTAGTGATTACAGATTAGTAGCAGTGAGCAGCCATCGGAGGTGCTCTGGGACCAACTCCAGACTTTCATCAAATTTGTAGTCATTGCGAACTTGTTTTTGACCAGCAAACTGAATATTGTTTTGTCATTTTTAAAAATTACCCATGCATATTTTAATGTGAACAAACTTTTTATCGTTGTAATTGTTTTGAACGTTCTACCTCCAGACTTCTGAAATGTTCTGCTGTTTAGTATCCATATAATATTAGTGTGGATTCTGCTAATATGGAGAACATGAGACACAAAATAACACACTCACACACACTTTAGAGTGAGGATTCTCTACAGGAAAATCCATGAAGCCACATCATGGGCACGGCTACAGAATTACTGACGTCTTTACCACAACAACCAGGATAACAGGTAAGTTGGTGTTGTCTAGACAACAAAATCCGATCTGATCGCTTGTAAATATCAATGTTGACTCTCTGTCTTTAAGATCTGATTCCAGAAACGAACCTGATCTGGCTTAAGTAGAACATCTGCGGAGTCAGGGCACAGAACAAACAATGCACACACACAGAAGAGGCAGCTCTCAGACCATGAGGACACGCCCGTGGACTAGAATTGCCTACCCCACCTTTAATTTTCTCTGGAAAAGGCCAAAAAAAACCACAAAAACAAAAAAACAAACACACACACACTTGCACTAAATAGTACAGGGGGAGAAAGTAAAATAACATTCAGAAATGTCATGGCTGATCTTGTAATGTTGAATAAGTCAGTGTTATGTCTTCTTCACACTGACAGTACAGCCAATACGAGCGCCTGGTTTTACATAATGTTAGACGCCAGTCAATGCTATGGAACTAACGGTGCATGCTAAATATGCGAAGATGTGGGTTCATTCAGATGCAAACATTAAACACTGCATGAGTAGGCAATAATCAGAGCTTCATAGGTGGCTGTAAATATAACTGTACACAGCCTTAAATATCTTCTACAGTGCAAGGAGTGGGTCTGCCTTCAGCATCTTACTGAAACATGTCACTAAAGTGTTGTTTTTGTAGTTACGTGTGATGTCAGGGGATGTAGCCTGATTTCTGCTTCATACTGCAATCATAAAAAAAAAAAAAAAATAGCATTGCTTCTTGTATTTAAAAGCAGATATTTTGGGTGTTCTCTGTAGTAATGGAATGTAATTTAATGTTACTGCATAAAGCTATTTTCAGTGCAAAAGTTTTACCATTAGGTTTGTTATTTTGGCAAAGATATAATGACGACACATGCTATACTCGGTCTGTAACAAGATATTAACAAGAATATACAGACAGTGCAATGGTTGTTTTCTTGTTGATGGTAAGTCCATTTTCTTACCACTGATTACTATAATAATAAATAATAATAATAATAATAATAATAATAATAATTATTATTATTATTATTATTATTATTATTATATAATCATGACTATTACCACTTTATTATAACTTTTAGATGTAAATATTAACTATATAAACGTACATACATACATAATATACATATATACAACATAATTAGCAACTTATTGTTATTATTATTATTACTAGTAGTAGTAATAGTAGTAGTATTACCATCTTGCTACTTGTTTCAACTAGTACTTTACAATGTGCAATTTGCCTGTTTTATTTTTTCAGTACTTTTTTTCTTTTTAAAGTTACTGTTTTGCTATTTTCTTCTTGTACTTCTGTGTATATGTGATGTTGTGCTGCTATTGGAACCTCAATTTCCTGAGGGTTTTGCCCAAAGGATCAATAAAGTTCTATCTAATATAATCTAAACAACATTCAAAAAAAAGAAAAAAAAAGCCATTTCTATAAACCAAAGTGTAGGTTTCTTTTTTTTTTTTTTTGGCTGCTTTTTCACTTGGAAACGCCTGTAGAACCCATTTAGTTCTGATGTATTCAGATACATCCTGTATTTTCTTGTTGTACCTTAATAAAACAGACTAGAGATGCTCATCACAACCCTGCACTTCTGCACAATATTTTTTTTTCTTTTTAGAGTTTTCATCTGAGCAACCCCAAGGTCATATCTCGATGTCACTGCTATTCCATGAAAAGAAACTACCCACATCTCAGAACAGCGATCATCAAAAAGAAGGAAATCTTGAAAAGCATATGCTAATGTGCATATTAGATTAAAGGCTATTACTGTCAAACCCCTGGCGGTTTCATGTGCACATGCTGAGCATTCCTTTGGGACATCAGACATTTCACAGTGGATATCTGGCCAAGTTCACACCACCCCATCACACGGCTGAATAAAGCATAGTGTGAGAGGTGGACTAAGCCCAAACAGCAGCTCATACATCATCAGACAATGGCTGCTGGAAAACAGCCTCTACTAAAGCACATAGAGCCAACTAAAAGGCTGTCCAAACACTCTGTCGACAGCGCAGTCTCTCTATACAGGTGTAAAGAATAGTGAATATAGGGCAACATCATCAATAACCTCTGACTGGATGAGGCAGCTTGGCAAATCCATATCACACAATTAACTAAAACCCCACCTGGGCTGTGTGAAAAACTGCTGTCAGTGTTTTGGCACCAACTTTTCTATAACCTCTTAAAGAAGTAATGTGAAAGATGCTCCTTACTCCCATCATGCATCACTGCTAAGTGTATCTATACTGCACATGCTTCTTGGGTAAACTGCCTGTTTAATGTCTGGAGCTTCTGTTTAGCTGTTACAGTTGTCCAAGCTTTTTTTATTTTTATTTTTTAACATCAGAGTGGTGTCTCTGACTGCACTGACAATCTTTGGCAGAAACAATCCTTTGGTCCAGAATTAACCCATAACAACCCAAACAACCACCACCGACCAAAACCATCTACTGATCTAAACTGTCTAATACCTGTTGATCCATTAATCCTATCAATTTATGTAACTAACTGGTGTAAAATGCAGTTTGTCATCTTTTCATGGTCATCAAATGTGACCCATTTTGAAGTTCAGAGGCTCCATCGTTACCATGGAAACGCCATCACTTTCTACAACATTGATTCACCAGTAAAACCCATGAATCAATGAAAGTGGATGGAGACACTTAGTTTATGTTCAGTTAATGACAGATTTTGCTTGTTTTGATTTAATAACCATTGATTTTATTCTGAAGTTTTATGAACATCTACATGATCAGTCAACTGACTATAGGAAATTGCATAATTTTAACTGAAAAACACATAAAATACAGTGGATAATATTATAAATAAATGGTGATAAATCACCTAAGAAAGGTCAAAATAGAGAAAAAAATTCATTTGGGAACTGCCACTAAAGTAGCACTGGATCTTTATGGGTTAAGTCCAGTTTAGACCAAAAATGAATCGAAAGTTGCAACAACTTGCAAAATGCTGGTCTGGCAAACAGCTTCTACCCCAGAGCAAACATTACACTGAACTCTGCAATAATGAAACACATATAATAATCAACAATGTACAATAATGGAAATCAACAATAATCAATATCACAATCAGCAATGTGTATTAACCAATAGGGGTGTGTATTGGCAAGAATCTGGCAATACGATTCAAATCCCGACACTAGGATCATGATACAATATATCACAATATATCATGATACTGTTAAAAAGGAAATTTTTGTTTCTTTTTTAAAAATTATTATTTCCTGGAAGAATTGAATTACACCAGCAATATGCACAAATACTAAACACATTTTTATTTGATCAGAACAGGATCTGATGCTGTATCACTAAAACTTAAATTATGTTTTACAGACATTACAGTTTAAGATCCTGCTCAAATGTTCAAATACTATTAGTTCATAACTAACATCATAACATTATTTTTGTGCAATCCCAAAAAAGGAATTAACATCTGCCTCTCAGACAGTAAAAAGTGCTTTTAGGATGCCTCAAATAACCATTATTTCATAAAACAGTGTTAAATAATAATAAATTAAATGTAAACAATAAAGAAAAACAAAAAACAAAATGAACCTCCGCCATGTCTGCATTTGAATAAACGCCTAAAAATATTGATACAGTATTTTTTAATATCGATACAGTGTTGTGAAATGAAATATCATGATATATTGCAGAATGAATATTTTCTAACACCTCTCTTAACCAACAATGTGCAATAATGTAAATGTAATTTTTAACTTAAAGTCACCAAACGATATGAAGATTTGCAAAGAAGTCTGAGAGTCTGGGATTTGTGCTGTAATAGTTGCGTGGTAGATCAATTCTACTTTTTATTTATATGTACAGGTTGTTGAATTTAGACAAAAGTATTTACCAAAACACTACTCACAGCATCCATCAATCTATGAACTTGTAATGCTTCTCAAGTCTGAACAACCAAAAACAACCCATAAATTAGGCGCCATTTTGAAAAGGGTTTTACCTTTTTTCAGTAAATTTTGTTATTGTTAAATGTATATTATTCTTTCTGTTAAGACATCATGTGTCTTTTATTTATTTATTGATTTTATTACTTTTAACTATTTGATTTTATTGTTTTATTTAGAGCATTGTTGTAGTTTTATGTATTTATTTATTGTTTTTTCCTTTTAATTGTTTTATTGTTTTTAAGATGTGCAGCACTTTGGAAATGTTCTTGTTGTTTAAATGTGCAATATAAATAAAGTGGAATGAATTGGATCATGTTTGTGCCCCATACCATGTATCTGGTGATGAGCTAAATAAAATAAATAAACTCTCACTGTCCTCTGAACCTTAACCAGGTATGAATGTGTGACTTGACAGAATAGGAGGGTCGGGGTGTGTGTGTCTTTTTTTTTTTTGACTAGTTTTATTGATCATCAAGGTCAAACGTTGATCACATACTTTTTTTTTTTTACGGTTTTTACTAGTTGAATTTTTTGCATTGCATATTGTATATTTCCTTTCTTTTTATTCAAGAAGTACCATTTTTTACAAGCGCATCAGAATTTTATTGTGTGCGCTCTATGTATACAATGACAGTGAAAGGAATCTTGAACCTAGATGGCATTTTGTTTCAAGAGAAATGCCTACATATTTCAGTTCCATTTCTTGGTTGTTTGGGATTTCTGTCTAAAAATATGAATGAGTTACCTGCCGCAGTCGAATTTCTACTATTGATGAAACACCAAAAACCATGAGAAAAACAAAATAAGAGCCTCTGCAGTCTGTTTCTGGAGGACTTGGTGTCAACTCTAAGCATAAAAAAAAACAACAAATAAGCTATGAGGAGATCATATCACCAGGGGAACAGCTGATAATAACAGTGATTTGTGGCAACGTGTCCATAAAAACTGAAAAACATGTATAAATATTCAGCGCAAAATAATTCCATTTCACCTTGGCTGCAATTATTTGGCCTTAATTTGGTTTGGAAGTGGAACTTTACCCCTGTTCTGGGTCTCCACACATCACATGTATGAGCAATACAGGTAAAATGTTTGTTATTATGGGAAATCTGTTGACAATTCCGATAATTAACATGGATGGACCGTGATGTATTCCAATGACACTATCAATAAGCACCAGCACTATAACATACAATATCTGAATCCCAGCGTACTCATCTTTAGATACATTTACTTTGTTTATTTTATTTTTAGCCCACTTAGTAGCAGAAGTAGTAGCTTATTCAGTCATTAATTCCTTAAAACAACAAACAAAAACAACACATCCATTGTTCCACTGTTTAGGCTGAAGCAAAGACTTATTTTGCCTAACCCTATTTACAATTAACACAACGTTTCCACAAGAAAACAAGCAAACAAAAATTTTTCAATGTAATCATCGCTAAATATAGAACAGAGGAGAATGCATATTTAATTTTGATTCAGGTAGATCATGTCCTTATCTCACCTACCAATATTGATCCTATTCTTTTAAACAAGTATTTTCTTTAGTTAATCCTGAGCTCTATATTTTTAAGTAATGGTTAATTTGTACATCTTTTTAAAACTTTTGTTTTAATCAATCCTCCAGGCCATTCCACAGATTAACCCCTCTAATGGAACTAAATCTACTTTTTTAAAAAAAAATTTGTTCTTGCCTTTGCTTTTTTAAAGATGCCGGTTCCTCTGAGGCTTTATTGACTTTTCCTACATTCAAACATCTCCTGGATGGAAGGAGGGAGAAGATTATTGTGTGCCTCGTACATCACTACTGCTGTATGAAGGTCAACAAGATCATGCATTTTCAGTAAATTAAGCTCTGTAAAAATAGAAAATAGAGCTTGTTGGTGTATAAAAATCCGCAGTAGTGATAATTCTTATTGGGTTTTTTTTTAAGTAAAAAGATAGGATGGATATCTGAATAGAAGTTGTTCCCCCATATTTCTGCACCATAATTTAGGTATGGAAGAACGATAGAGTTATATAATATGAGACGTGAATATTTATCAAGTCTAGTTCTCATTTTACCAGTTAAAGCTATGGTTTTCACTCATTTTGTCTTTACCATGTATATATATTTAATCATGACTTGATAGAAATGCAAGGCCTGAATCGATGATACTGCGATTCCATGCACACCTGCTCCAGTCTGTAGTACTGTCCATTCTCACTACAACTCGCAAAGGACAGAAATTGAGTTTTTAATGTTTTGCTCTATTATTCCCTGTAATAAGTCATTTTTCATTTAATTACAAGCTCATGTTTATATACCTTAGCTTTCCACTGCTACTAAAAATAAACTCCATTAACACACATCCATCAGAGCGCCATTGTGCTGCTGTTCCACAGAGCCACAGTTAACTGATTGTCTCCTGCCAGGTAGCTTATAACACAAACACCATCCTTATATTATACATCATCCATAACCCTTGGCAGCACAAACCGTCCCTGCTGCTCCTTAGTCTAGCGTCTCTCATTGGCTTTGACAGCTGGGCTGGATCAATTGGACAGGCCCTGACTGGGCCTGAATGACAGAGTGTTCCAGACGGCCCATTCTGACTGTCACTTCCCTGAGAGATCACCAGCAACTCCTGCCCACGAATACTAATACGGCCGACATGACTGCGGTCTGCGGCGGGCGGGAAGAGGTTTTTAATGCTTGTGTGTTTGCCGTATGACTTCCTGGTGTGTATGTGTTTGAACAGGTGCCAGGTGATGCACTCACAGCGGTGATTCAGGTTCAAGTAAACACAAACACACGCATACTCAGTCCTTTGTTTCCCCCTCTTTTCCCTCCCGTCGTCCTTTGCCGGTGACAGCCGTGTTGCTCCAGCACATGCAGGAAAACCATTAATAAGCCTGGGATAGTGGCAGCATGCCAACAGCGGTGAACAGGGTCAAAGGTGAAACATTATCTACCTGCCAAGAAGTGGAATCCTCCTCGCATGGCTGCATCTGTCCTTAATCTGACACTGTGAGCCTTCCACTTTCCACGCTGATCAATACGGTGGGGGTGTGTGTCTGTTTTGCCAATTGTGAAATCCATACGTGTAGTTGTGTGTCTGTCACATGTCTGGTTCTGTTTGTGCATCTCAGAGTTTGAAGTGTGTACTTTTTTTTTTATGTAAAGACAAGAGACACAGCAGGACTGGGAAAACATTAAATAATTCCACTGCAGCTGCAGAGTCACTGCTGCAGTCAACACAAAATGGAAATGCTATGAAAAGTTGCCTGGCAGCAGCAATGATATATATATATATATAAAAAAACCAAAAAAGAACTGTTACAATCACCCTACAACTTGAGTCAACTGAGTCAACTGCAAACAAATTTAGAATTAACTTGTAAAGTCTTACGGCTGCTCCTGAAAAGTCAACATGTCAGCCAAGAAGTCACAGTTATTACATAATCACCTCTTGCAATCATTTGAGCTCAGAGGAATTATTTGCATAATATTGAGAATCATCTCGATTTAGTCGTAAAAAGGCCTGGATGCAACAAAAACAAGTATGAGATTTGGGTTATCCGAATCTCCATAGGGGCCGGCAAAGCTAAATGTATAGTATAAGGCATTGGGAATCAGTGGGAAAACAGACTAAATATAAAGAAAGCCACTGTGGAAAAGTGAATCCAAACTGTCACAGTACTGGGAGCTCCCAACCACTCTGAAAAACACACGATTCACCAAAACCTCCCGTCATGAGGCTCATTTTCTACAGCTACTAAATAGAACCACGGAGTAGGTGCAGATGTGTTGTTTCCTCTCACATCAGCTGAACTACAACATGTGGGAAGATAATTATAACTATTGCCACAGTACCGTGGGACTAACTTTCTCATTTGTCTGTTACCACAGAACCAATCAGCGCCCTCTTTCTATCCTGTGTAGAGGATAAGCCCAGCCTATCCAGGGACAGAAAAAGGCTAGGGTACCGTTCCGGCTACATCCAGACGACAACGCTCATGGTGTTTTTCGTTTGCAGATTCTGAAAGTTTTGTAAAACTGGGTTAAAACAGTGTAATACGTACGTCACACCTATATGTGGTGCTGTACACAAACAGACAGAACCTATGACAGGAAACACTAAACTCACAGAAGAATGCACTGAGCATGTGCGTGAGGTTGCGTAGTACGTCTGGGGTTTTCTTCTTCTGGTCACATGTTACTATGGCGTCATCGTTTCCATAAAGCGGTGCTGTGCCTATCCATACGCCAACGCAAGGGCAGCACTGGGAGATTTTTCTGCTCCAGGACCCGTTCTTCAAAAATACCATTTCTGGGCACCGATAACACCGGTGTCATGTGGACGAAAGGCTGAAATGATATTAAACTTTTGCAGACTGACATCATTTTGTTGTGTTGTGTACAGGATGTATATGGCATAAATTACCACAGTACTGTGGCAACAAGAGGACGATGAGTTCATGGAACAGTATCCATGACTGGCTCTGTGGCAATAAAACGTCCTTACTGCTTATTGTCACAGTACAAATGACAACATTTGATTGAATCTGCGGCAAAAGACAATCCCATATTTCCAGCCACAGTATTGTGACAGTACCCAATGCCATATTTTTTACGACCACACAATGAAGATCCGAGATACAGTTTAAGTTATGCAATGTTTGTTGGTTGTTTTCCTTACTGCTAATTATTATTACTATTACTTGCATACTTATATTAATTACTACGTCTGTATCATTAACATAACTAATATTACTGTTATCACTTTAATATAACTTTGATCCTGTGATTATTAAACTACACATATATACATACTGTGCATATTCTAATATTATATCAACATTAGTTATTTGTTCTTCATTATTCTTATAACTACTTTGTATTTGTTGTTTCTACTAGTACTTTCTAATGTGTGTAATTGCCTGTTTCTTCACAACTATTTTCACAGTTATTGTGTTACTATTGTCTTGTAATAGTCCTTATATGTGTGCATTCAGTGCTCTGTAAAGTTCTATCTAAGCTAATCTAATTTCTCTCAGTAATTGAACAAAGTGTCCAGAGAATGGAAAATCCGTGCCATCTCTCCCTTGTACATTGTAGAACTTTATTTACCTGTTACAGGCTTATTACTGCAGTTTTGTATTTCGCTATCTAATCACTGGATCTAACGAGTACTAGTGAACTAGGAAAATCTATGGTCACGGCAGCCTGGCAAGGCATCAATTCCCATCGTGTAATTGACCCAAATAACCTGTAAAAGGCTTGATTTTGTGTTTTCGCGACTGACAACAACTCTAAATACTGCACAACGAAGAACTTCTGATACTGTAAACACTGATTAAGACAACAATGCGACGCAGGCTGAGGAATTCGGAGTATCATCTCATGCATAGCTGATCAAGTAAGCACTAAACTGACAATGAGCACGCGTGGAAACATTCTGCCGAGGCTTTGAGCTCCGCATACTCTCATGTCACGGCTTGGATTCCAATCCTCTGTTCCATGTTCTTCCTTTTTTGCTGTCATGATGTCAGCTCTACCAGCTTTTACTCCGCTGTCTCTGCTGTCAGCATGCTAGAAAATAGCAGGAATTAGCAACTTTGTAATGCTAATAGGCTTAGAGCGCTGCAGTGCTGGAGAGTTAGCGGTATTCTCCAAGTACCCGGATGGCGTGTGTGTGCGTATATTTGTGTGTTTTCTGCCACTCTACAGTAAGTGACACACTCCTCCACTGCAGATGGTTTCCATGCAACAGAGCTCCTCGGGGGTATAACATCCAAAACAGCTGAGTGCTGACCTGGATTTGACACATGATGCTACTCATCTGCTCCCTTCCACTCGTGTACTGTACGTGGTCATGTGTCCGTGATGCCTGCACATCAGCATGTATAGGCACGAGACAAAATGCAGGAGTAAAAAAGACAAGCACACATGTTCTGAATGTTGAGCGTGTGTGTGTGTGTGTGTGTGTGTGTGTGTGGTGAAGTTGGCCTGCTTTCACGTACAGATCGGAGCCTGTAAGTTCCTGTCAGGAGCAGCTACTCTCAGGGGAGTGTACTGACACGTCCTGTTTATGTATGTGCATGTGTGGTAGCATATGACGATGGCCTCTGACACCTTTAAGTGCAGCGGAGCAAATATGACCAAGATGTGACAAGTGTGGGTACAATGTTGCATATGTGCGTATAAAAAGGCCATAAGTGCAGAGTCGGAGAGCAAAACAAAACATGAGAGGAATAAATATTTAAGCGACTTTTGAACAAACATCCAAATCTACAGGCGCAAAAGTGTGAAAACATGTTCAACCATAAATAAGATCACCAACGCAGCATTAGAAACGTGCCCCTGGATGCAGAAAACACTCGGAATGAGATGACATGAGTTGGAAATAATAGTGTTTATCTGAGGCATTTTTCACAGCTGTTTCATGAACATTTTCCACAATCCAAACCGTTCTTAATGCAAATATTTTCTTTGCTTTTGTTTTTTTTTTTTTTGTTTTTTTTTCCCATTCTGTATTTTTCTTTGCTTGTTCAATGCCACACGGAGTCCGGTCTCATAAAGTATAATGTGAATCATAGTGTTTTGTGTGTATTATTTGTCTGAATTTAACATAGTATATTTAATTTTATATTATTTTTGCTTGATTCATTCACAGAAACGAATCATAATTACTCTTGATACTGCAAAGAATATGTTTTGCACACACAAATATTTTTTTTTAATCTTAAATCTAGTTGAGTATATTTACAGTACTTTGTGGTTTTTCACTTTACCACAATTGTGTTGCAGAGTAAAATTAAAGTATCCACAAACAGGATCTTTTGAATACGATAACTGCAGTTTTCATAGAGTAAAATAATTTAGTACTCTTACAACATAACATTTCATTAATCTACAATGTACAAAGACTTAATATATACATTACTACAGCTGCAGCTATGGATTATTTTTGAAACTGTAATTAATCTATCAGTTATTTCCTTTGATTTGAATAGGTGAAAAAATATGAAAAATGTAAAAAAAACGAAAAACAAAACATGTCTTAAGTGACAAACATCATGTTGTTTATTCCAGAACCAAATGAAACTACCACAAAAAGTATAAAGC
>JAPQRP010000014.1:6439098-6468832 GCA_037367295.1 Apogon hyalosoma
GGGTCCAACCCTTCAGTTCACCCTGCGCTGGACAGGAGACTCCCCCGAACACTCAACAGCACCCGTTGCCAAACCTCTGGCCACACGCAACTCTGAGACCAACCAGGACGCCCGACCCATCACCCTGAGAGCCACACCAGCACCGAGTAAGAAGGACGGGGTCTGATGTAGGGCTGTGTCTAAAATAAGCAGGGAATGCAGTGTGGTTTATCGTTTACTCCAGTGTATAGCTGGTCAATGTTAGTTTTCTTTATAATTATTATTATTATTATTATTATTATCATTATTATCACTTTAGTATAATTATCATCAGTAGTTTTGCTATTATTAAATTAGACACACATATATACATACTGTGTGTATTATAATATAATAACTTTTATATAATTAGCTATTATTACTACTTTAGTTTTTGTTTCCACTAGTACTTTCTAATGTGCAGTTGCCTGTTTTTCACTCCCAAGTTTTATAGCGATTGTTATTACTATTTTTTGTCTTTTTTTGTCTTGTAATATTTCTTATATGTGTACATTCGATATTCTGCTGCTACTGGAACCTTAATTTCCAGAGGGCTCTGCTCAAGAGATCGATAAAGTTCTATCTAATCTAATCTAACCTAATCTAGAAAAGGTCATTTTGTGTATTTACAGTGAGGTTGTTTGTGTTGCGTTGCAGCTGTTAAAGAATCCATCAACACTGACACAGAGACCAGGAGAGAACACATCTTAGCCGAGCCTCGACAGAAACTCCGCATCTTCTACCAGGTGAGTCAGAGCCGGGTCACTGATGAGACTCAGGTTTTTATCTGTATCCGCAGGGATTAACACCGATGGCGAATACATCTGAAGTTACAGCACATCACATTCTTTACACCATGTCAGTACTGCACTGAATTAGTCATTTATTTTAAACTTTAGAATATAAATAATAGCAACAGCAAATTCAGCCTGCATATTAAGGTGCAATTAAGTTAATTTTAGAGGTAAAGGCAACGTTTTTGTTTAAATAATTTGAGTAGCACATTTTGGTATAAGGGAAATAATTTTTATGGGGTGATCTTGTTCTCAGTGAGTAGAGGAGTGAAGAGGAGCCATAAAAACAGGAATAAATATGTTTTTAGTCACTACACACTGAACAGTATTTACAAGCAAATAAGAACTGGGTTTCAGAAAATGAGTAGTATTTATTTGACTTCTGCAGCCTGGCATTAACATCGTTCATGTCAGTCTGCTTTTTTTTTTTTTTCCTTCTTTCATTTTCAGTATTTATGAGTTGGTATAATCAACCAAAATAAGTTCCTTTTTAATTGTGTGAACTACAGTTTATATAACATCTTTTATGCATTTATAATAAAATTTCTGATTCGATAAAGCATGAGATGATGATTAAATATCTAATTTTACCAGTGTGAAAAGGTAAAGCTTAATAAATTCCCCGTCCCCTATTTGGCATGAAACCAAAGGGAAACCCTGTGATTAAAATCTGCATATTGCAAATGGTTCATATTCCGGTCATTTTTGTGTAGTCATGTTTCCACCAAAGAATGAAGGGTCTAAATGAAGTTACCATGTCATAGTTTAACGCCAAATCATGAACATGTTCCTGGGATGTGCGTCAGATCATTTCACCCACATGTCGAACATACAAAAGCTTGTTTTCATCAGATAATGCCAGATTATAGTACATTAACCAGATAATTTTAGTTATAATATTTTTGCACACTTATTCATGTTGTTTTTTTTTAATTATCATATCGGTAATATGTCTAATACATGTGTGTTTTAATGTGTATGTTTAGAGCTTATGTATATACAGGGTGTCCCAAAAAAACTGACATCATTTGAGATGTCCGTATCGGAGTGACTACATGGTCAGGAGAAATGATCTGCCAGGAAAATGGATTGGACGTGCTAATGATGGAGACAACGTGCTATCGAAATGGCCCCCGCGCTCACCTGACCTAACACTGTGCGATTTCTTTCTGTGGGGTTACGTGAAAGGATTGGTCTACATCCCACCACGTCCCACATGTGTAGAGGAACTCAAGAGGAGAATCACTGAGGCTGTGGAGAATGTTCCACACCACATGCTGCAGCGAGTGTGGCGGGAACTCCACTACCGACTGGATGTGTGTCACATCACAAGCGGCGCACACATTGAACACTCATAATAACTTTGGAACATTTTAAAATTACCATCCTTCAGAATTTTTCATTTGAAATTTGTAGAATAAAACAATTTATGTCCAAAATAAATCCTATTAAGTATCATTTCTCCTGACCATGTAGTCACTCTAATATGAGCAGTTCAGATGATGCCAATTTTTTTTAGGACACCCTGTGTTTGTGTATATGTATATAATTTTGTCTATTGCTATTTTTTTCCTGCTACTTTTATTTTACTTGCACAGAGCAACTGTAACACACAGCAATTTCCCCTGGAATTAATAAAGTATTCTGATTACTTAGTCAACTGGATCTCATGTCTGCTGATGGGTATAGATTTAGGTTGTGTTTGTATTTTGACTCGCTGATCCCGTTGTCCTTCTCAGTTTCAGTACAACCACAACACCCGGCAGCAGACTGAGGCGAGAGACGACCTGCACTGTCCCTGGTGTACCTTAAACTGCAGGAAGCTCTACAGTCTGCTCAAACACCTCAAACTGTCGCACTCCCGCTTCATTTTCAACTATGTGGTGAGACTTGATAAGAAATCTCCAGTTTTAAATAGGTTGATCGTAAATGGTGAAACAGAGGGGCTTTAGCAAAAAAAAAAAAACAAACCAAAAAGGTCCTGTTTCCTCTACACTGTCCATCTGTCAGTTTTATTTATGTGTTCATTGATTTCTCCGGCAGCCTCACCCTAAAGGAGCGAAGATCGAGGTGTCCATCAATGAGTGTTATGATGGTTCGTACGCAGGAAACCCTCAGGACATCCACAGCCAGCCGGGCTTCGCCTTCAGCCGGAACGGCCCTGTCAAACGCACCGCTGTCACCCACGTCCTCGTCTGCAGGTGAAGTTTCACCCCTGGCAGTGTACAGGCACCAGCAAACACCATCTTTCCCTATGTATCTTTCAGCTCAAGTGAAAATGGGAGTCTGTAGTCATGATTTCAGACCAGGATGAGCAATAAGCTGCGGGACACAGAGCGGACAAAAACTGAATAAACTCCTCTGTTCAGACCCAGGAGGACGAAGCCGAGTCTGTCGGAGTTCCTTGAGTCGGAGGATGGAGATCGGGAGCAGCCGAGGACATACATCAGCGGACACAACCGGCTGTACTTCCACAGCGACTGCTGCATTCCACTGCGACCGCAGGAGATGGAAGTGGACAGCGAGGACGAACGGGACCCCGACTGGCTCAAAGAGAAGACCGTCAAGGTGTGTTCACTGACACGACGCGTAAGTTTGACATTCACGTCGGCTTTTACTGAATGAAGAGCTTTGTCTTTTCAGCAAATCGAGGAGTTCACAGACGTCAACGAGGGTGAGAAGGAGATCATGAAGCTGTGGAACCTTCACATCATGAAGCGCGGGTCAGTGATGAGATCTAGTTTTAGATGGTCTCCTGGTTTTCCAATAAGATCGGCTTCACTTAGTAACTTAATTTACAATGAGGGATTGAGTTGTCTTTGGGACAGAAAACAATGTAACAGAAAGACATCATGCAGTTTCTGTTTGTTAAATCAGTCTGAATTTGTCCATAATAGTTTGTGGATGTAACATTATCTCCTGAAATTAGTCACTACACTTACTGTTAAATCTCTGACAAACACAAGACACTAAAGGAAACATAATTTTAATGCCATGATTTGTTTTATCTTTAAAATGACAAAGAAAATAAGCTTAGACATGTTGCGATAATGAGGTAATTAACCTGTTAAAACCAGAAATAAGCTGTTGTATCTTAAAATAAGGAAATAATTCACCTATTAGGAAGAGAAAACAAGCTTTTGCATCTGTAGATGATTAAACTGTAGCAAGAAAACCGGCTTTATCAACATTCAAATATTAATTAGAAAATGATCTTCCAGTACCACACTGTTTTATTTTTAAATAATGAAGAAAATAAGATTACACATGCTGAGATAATGAAGTATTTAACCTGTTAAAACCAAGCTGTTGGATCTTGAAATGATAAACCTATTACCAAGAGAAAACAAGCTTTGTAATCTTTAGAAAACCAGCTCTGTCAATACAATTGGGAAAAAAAATGAATGAGAAAATGACCTTTACTTGTCTGTCTTCATCGCAGCTTCATCGCAGACAACCAGATGAACACCGCCTGTCTGGCGTTCGCCGAACACCACGGCGCTCACATTGTCAAACACAACCTCTGCCGTAACTTCCTGCTGCACCTGATCAGCATGCACGACTTCAACCTAATCAGCACGCTCACCATCGACCAGGCCATGGCCCGACTCCGCCTCCTCCAGAACCAGGCCGGCCAGACCGACAAAGACCAGGAGGATGAGGAGGACGAAGAGGAGGAGGAGGAGGACTGGGAGACGGCGGTGGAGTCTCAGCCGGAACCGGATCCCGATCACGACCCTGATCCGTCTGAGTATAGATCCTTTAGCGACGAGACGAACAACGTGGGGAATGGAAACCACCAACACCAGCAGCAGGACGACGAGGAGGAGGAGGAGGGTGGAGCCACTGGGACAGGAAGGATGAAGCAGAAACTCTCCACCCGTGGTTCAGTTCAGGTGTGAACTGACGAGCTGAACCACAAACACAGGTTACTGCAGGGATCTCGACAAAACAGGACGGACTTTAATCTGCAGGAGGGTTTTTTTAAGAAACATTGAAACCAGAGACACTTTGCGAAGTCGTGAGGCGAACGGAAAACTTGAATCTTGATTATTTTCTCTCGACAGATTCTGTAGACGTAGACAAACGGAGGGGCGGCGTCCTCTTCTCTCGAAGTTTCCTCTTAAATGTTTTTGAGGAGAACTGAGGAGAGAGCACAAAGCAGAGGTGAAACAGGGCACAAATTCAACGCTGTGAACTCTTTGCTCACAATTTAGGCTTAAAATCTATTTTTCTGCAGATCCACAAATGTGCCGGCGCTCCACTTTGCCTGCAGGCCTCATCTCTTTTTTTCTTGCTGTTTTTAAAACCCAATAAAGCTACTGATCGTCTGGAAGTCACCTGGTTTTACAAGATGCCTCCAAACCCTGCGATAGTTGACTTACTACTCATTGACAGCCGCACATGGACTGTATGTAAAGATGGATGAAGCGTTTTACAAACAGTTGAGTTGCAGGGAGGTGATTAGTTTTCATCTGACGGGGCGAACCGCTCTCATAGAAACTATAGTCGTGCATTTATTACCAATCCACTTATGTTTAGATATAAATGTAACAGAGGTTGACAGAGAACCTCTCAGTCGAAGGAATAAACCATCTTTTTTTAATTTTGGATATTTTCCTGAAGTAATAATTTTTAGTTGCCACAAGGACAAAAAGTGGAAAACTCAGATTTCAGTTAATTTTTTAACAAAACTATTTTTTATTAGAACAATAAAACGGAAGAAGGGCTAGAAAAGACAGGTGGTTCCATGAAAGTATTTTAACAGCTAAAATTAGGCCTTAAAAAACCCCCCGTAAATATAGCTTGCTAGAAGTAAACAAACTAAAAACTGTAATATTTTTGCGACAATCTCAGTAATTCCTGTTATTTCCTGTCAAAGTTGACTGATCATTTGTACATTCCGACCCCTGGACAATTTTAGGTTCGGACATTAAAAATACTTGGGTGCAGTTGGAAAGTTTGTGGTTTGGTGAACTGTCCAACTAAATCTTCTCCAACTTTCTCCAAGTGCCTAAACTTAAGAATGCTTAAATTGTACATCAGGTTGGTGGGGGAAAAAAAACAATAGATTATGTACATTTATGTTCATGATCAGATCTACTGGAAACATAAACTGGTTTTATTTAATTTAATTTAATTTATGGATTCTGGGAGAGTGGGTTCAGCCGAGTCTAGATGGAGATTCATCTTTACAGCTGTCAATCACCTGCTCTCACATTAGAAGTGAAAATGAATCAACCAATCAGTTTAGGGATGCACCAACTGTGAAATTCTGGACCATTTTCTATTTATTTCTATTTATTCAGGGCCAGGGAACACAAATTAAGCTGTAAATTTATCAAACGCGTCTTCTCATTTGTGACACTAAACAAGGCTGATGTGTGTCGTTGCAGCTGTACATCAATCACCCTCATGGATTGGATGGTATTGGGTACAGTTTTAGAGGGCGGGGCTTTCCATCCGTCTTTATATACAGTGCAGTGTGTGCTTCTTCGGCGCTCAAACGTCCTCTGCTGGTCTTCGATGTGAACCTGCAGGTCAGTGCTTTGTGCTCGCTCTGTAGTTCACTTCAACTTTAAAGTAAATCGCTGTCTTCTCCCTTGACGAGTACAGATTGTGGTCATGGATCATATTTTACACGCTCCTGATTGGCCGATCTGTTCCTTAGTTCGGATGTCAACATATCTGATTAGATCTCTGATTCTTCCAGCAGGTCTATAATCAAATTTCCGGGTACCTGATCTGGTTGTAAAGTCTCAAATTTGTTCGCTAAAGGTCTTTTAAGTGTCCGGTTTGGTCTCCAGTTGGACCATCAGGGCTCTTGTTGGTCTATCAAGTGTTCGATTAGATCTAGAATTTGCTTTCCAGGCTCCCCGGGCCTCTAGGTATCTTGTGGAGTTCCCCAGGTGTCTATCCTAGCTCCTCTTCAGCTTCCATCTACCTGAACCCTCACACTTTTTCCTGGGTTTAACTTCCATCACAGCTCAGATGCTCCAGGTTTAAGTCCTTTTCTGACCTGTTTTCACCAAAACCTAGATCCGAATCTGTACACAATCGTACAGGATGTCCCTCTTTAAGCTCCACCTCCTCTTGATTCCACACCTTCAGACCAAATCCAAGTCCTCTGTTGCGTCTGAGATGAATGTTGTAGCTTTGTCCCTTTGGGGCTGAAGTTGGTGCTGCATCAACGGAGGATTTGATCTGTCGTCAGTATTTATGACCTGGTGCTGATTCATTCTTTACACTTTATAAGTATTTTAATGATTATGGTGATTATCTGGAGCTTGTTTTCTCGTTAAAGTGGGTATATTATCACAAAAAAATGACAGATCTAATTTTTATTTTCTTTCTAATGGCCTTTTTCCACCACATAGCACTAATATGACTCCCGTTTTGGTCGAACATTTAATCTTTTGTCACAGAAGTTCTGTTAGCGCTACTTTTTTTCTCTTCTTTTTTGCAGCAAACAGCATAACTGAATGACTTGATGCAGTTTCTCCATAATAGTTTCTGGATGTGATATTTTCTCCTGAAATCAGCCCCTATAGTTACTGTTAAATCTCTGATAAATACAAATAACTAAACAAAACAAACTTTTTTTTTGTCTTAGTTTGTTTTATCCTTAAATTACAAATAAATTAAGTTTAGACATGTTGGGATAATGAGGTAATTAACTCATTACCACAAGAAATAAGCTGTTGTATCTTGACACAAGGAAATAATTCCCCTATTAGGAAGAGAAAACTAGCTTTTGAGTTTTTAGATGATTAACCTGGAGCAAGAAAACCAACTTTATCAGTATAATTAAAAATATTAATTAAAAAGTGATCTTTAGTGTCTTGGTGGAAAATAATCAAGCCACAGTGATGAGAAAATAAGCTTTGAGTTGATGAAATAATCACCTGTCATCAAGAGAAAATGAGCTTTATGTTATGAGTGAAAGTGTTTTTATCCACTGGACTCACCTTCAGAGAAGGCGGAGCTTGAGTCGGTCCAGTTGACCACGCCCTTTTGGTTTTAGGTTGTATTTTGCGTCTGCCGTCATGTACATACGACTCGGATGTAGTTTGTAGTTCACAGACCAAAGGGGTTGAATTTGCTGCAGGTTTTCTATGCTTTTTTTTTTTTCTTTGTCCGTTTCTTGTTTTTCCTTAAATAGAATCTGGATTTTTTTTTTTCTGTCTTCATGATTTCTTTCGAGTCCAGATGCTGCATTTTGGTTTTTGTCACTTCCACGGCTTCGTATTTAACGGATGAAATGCAGTAAGAGGCTCCGGTGCACACGGTCAGGACTCTGTTCGTCAGATGGGATGTATTTGCGATTTCTGCTCTTTAAAAGCTTTACATCGGTGAGTTTACCCAAAGTGGCGAGCAGAGCTGTGTTGGACGGTCCTGAATGAGGTGCAAAGCACTTTGAGTTTTCAATACAAAGCCTGAGGTGGATTTTACGGTTTGTTTTTTTTGTTTATTTTTCTTCTTCCTTCACACACGAGACCAGCAGCGTTTTGCACAAGACAGGAGCCATGTCACGAATTCAATGTTTTCAACAATGATGTAAAATCAACCTTTGAGTTAAGTCAGAATGGTTTTCTATTAAAAGAACGATTTTGTACTGTTGTCGAACACACGTTGCCCTTATTTATTTATTTAAAGTTAACGTTTGTATTTGTAGCTTGTCTCAGTTTTTAAAGGGAAATTCTCAGACCACATTTCCCATAGTTGTCTGAATTTGCCCCAAGGGTTTTCAAAACCACAGGCCCCGTTCTGGATCTAAACCCACTGTACTCAGACCAGTTTAATCTGGATCTGACCCTAAACCTTTTTTTTTTTTTTTTTTAATTTGCAAAACGTGACTTTTCAGTTGAGTTTCCAAAATCTGCAGATGTAAAACCACAATACTTGAATCATCCCAGAAACGTTTGAGATTGTTTTTTTTTTCTTTGTGAAAAGCCCAAAACTGGACAAAAATAACTTCACTGAACTAAGATATAAATGTACCACACTTTTGTTTTTCCTCTTATTTCTGACGGGTTGGAGAATGTAACACTATTTCTTAACCTGTTCTTTAAAATGGTTTAAGTCTGTGTTACCGATTCTTCTGTTTTATTGAGATACTCGTCTACCTGACAGCTGCGTCCAATCAGGATGCATCGTTTTCGTACAGGTGTGTCTAAGGCCATGAGTTTTCCAAAATCTCCACTTTGGTTGCAGTTTTCAGATATGATTTCAATGACCTAAACTGGAGTTTTCATGTGGATGAAAGGCAGAAATGCATGAGGAAATGTCAGTTTTCCCACATACGGGGCTACGTGTTTACATTGGCACGAGGCCGGTCAGAGCAAAATGACTCAAATAGTTTTATTTTGAAAAGAGACATTCATCAGGTTCTGAACTATGAAAATACAAAGGTTTGGGGGGGTCAGGAAACTTCAGATGTTACCAGATGCTGACTGATGACTTAGAATTACAGCAAAAACAAAAGTGTTGCACATACAGTTGCGGAAAAAAAAGATTAGACCACCCTTGTTTTCTTCAATTTCTTGTTCATTTTAATGCCTGGTCCAAATAAAGGTCCATTTGTTTGGACAAATATAATGATACCAACAAAAATAGCTCATAGTAGTTTAATTTCAGAGCTGATATCTATCCATTTTTCATGTTTTCTTGATAATAACCCAGCTCACTTCAGTTCTTACATCAATATCTGTGTCATTGTACTGACAAAAACAGTGCTTTTATTCATTCCATATTTTCTTTTCTGTCTGTTTTAGTCGCATGATCCACACAGGAGTTAGGACTGGATTGCATAACCATTGTTTTTGATGACTTGTGATAATCTAATAATTTTTTTTCTGCGACTGTATTTGGAGTAATTTTATAGTGAATTTGCTGTTTATTTTCTAATTTGCGTAAAAGAAATGCATGAGGAGGTACGGATGTAGGAGGGTTCTTTACCAAAGTAGAAGTATATGCTCTGAAATATACTCAATTTACACGATATCTCATGTTCTGTTACACGTTTTATGCTGCATCTTGTGAAAAAAAGAAGCTACACTTTTATCTTTATGCATTTAACATCTTTTTTTGGCTTATCTTGTCTTTTACCATATGTACATGTTGTCTTGTTACAACAGTTTGTACATTATTCCATCTGCTTTATAGTTGTTTTCCTGCTACGTCGTTTGCATCTTTTCACATTTTTCATCGTTTTCACCTGAAGTCTGCTAAGTTGTCCTTAATGCAGATGTTGTCTCTTTTTTTGGTCATTTTACTTTTTTTTTTTGTCTTGCATGTTTTATGTCGCTTTTGTCACATTTTACCATCCACAGTATTTTTTATCTTCTTTCATTCTTTACATCCTTTTCTTTTTTTTTTTTTGCTTTCTACATGCATGATGCACAAGTCTTTTTTTGTGTGCTAGTGTCCATTTAGGTCCAAATCAGTCTTGGCAAGACAGAGTGATGTAAAATAAAAATAAAATAAATTATAATGAGGGTACTTTTTAAAAAATAAATGAATAAAAATTGTCAGAAAGTTAAATACACAGGTAAATTCTCTGTAAGCATCCTGCACCTACAGTTTTTCCATTAATTATCATCACAGTTAATATTACAGCTTCTACCTACTAGTATGATTATATTTTACCTCACTGTTACTTTCTATCACCACAATATCCCAATTTCCTTAAAAAATGTGTCAATCCTCACATTTATTTCATACATACTAATACTACATTAACCCATAAAGACCCATTGTTACTTTTGTGGCAGTTTTTCCTCTACATTTAAGTGATTTAACATAATTTATTATGACATTACCCTCTGTATTTTATGTTTTTCCGTGAACATTAGGTATTTTCCTGTATTTAATTCGCTGATTATGTAGATGTTCATGAAAGCTCAGATGAAAGTTGAGGGTTATTATATCAAAAACAGAGAAAACTGAAGAAAAAGTGACTTTTTTAGTAAAACATATCATGAACTGAACATAAACCCAGTGTGTCCATCCGCTGTCATTGATCCAACTCCATGGGTTTTACTGGTGAATCAATGTTGTAGAAGATGACAGTGTTTCCATGGTAACTACGGAGCCTCTGAATGTCCAGATGGGTCATATCTGATGACCATGAAAAGATGAATAACCAATTATTTACATGTTTTGATACATTTAGTGGTTCAGGCGTTGTTGAACGTTGGTGGCTGTTTGGGTTTTTTATGGACTGATCTCTACTAATATATGCCTCCAATGTTATTTCCTTATCTTCAAACACTGTCAAAAGACAAACATGCCAGATCCTCAAATGAAAAGCAACTCTCTGCCATCGATTTTTTCACTTCCTGCTCCTGACATCGCCTCTCCTGTTGCCTCACCTTGTCACATCACTCTTCTTTTTAAAACAGCTGGTGAGCCCAGCTGCTCTGGACTCAACAGGCTTTGCTAATTGAGCCTCTATAAATGTTTTATTTACCAAAGAAGGTACTCTGACGCCAATCAGTGAGGTGTGGTGCATGTGGTCGTAGGAATAACCCGGGGAGGGGGGGTAAGTGGCGTGGAATTGATTGAACTGTGCTGATTTATGTTACTGTATTGTGCGGGGCTGTAAGTGACCTGCTGAGAGCTGCAGCCGCACTGATGGACACTTGACTAGTGAAGAAAAATGTAAAAAAAAAAAAAAAAAAAAGACGCACTCCAAATCACCTGAACCATGAAAAATGATGACAGCATCATGTCACACTGAGATATTTCTATAGTGGCTGCAGTGGGGTTTAACAGCAATGGATCCTTCAAAACTTTAACAGTAAAACTTTTTAGTGTCACTCCCTTAGAGTCAAAAAGTAAAATACAGCCCATCTGTTAAGAGAGGGACATCAAGTCTTAAAATCAAGAATATAATGTTGTATTAAAGGGGTCATTTTGAGCTAAACCCACTTTTATTAGTTTTTGGTTCATTTATTTGTGTATTTGGACCCTAACAGTTCATACAGTTTGAATTTGAACCCTCCAGGTGCTGCAAAGCTATCTTTACATTCATTTGGGCAAAAATCCAGTGGATTTCTACAAGATGTTTTAATTCCTGCTTAATTTGTTGTGTCTATATCTAGTTTCGTCATGACATTTGCACATATAAGGTCAAGATTTCAGATGAAAATTTCTCAGAGTACGACAATTGTTTTACAGCAGCAGGGGTTGTAGTAAAAACTGAAAATACGTCCATACTTCGAGCCGATTACCTAAAATGTTTGGACCTGGAGGGGGTGGGGCATGAAGTGGTTCATATGCATTTAAAGGGCCAGTGCTCCAAAACACCTTTCTGGTGTCATTACTCAGAAATAAGGTTGAAGATGGACCTGTGGAGTTGAATGAATGAAGAATTCAGACCCAAGCAGAGCATTTACAGTTTATGTAGACCACAGGGAAATGTTTGAAAATGCATAATTCCATTCAAAAGAGCAAAATATGACCCCTTTAAGGAAAGGGTGTTGATGCATTGTTTGATTTATAAAATGTAATATAGCATGCAAGAACACATGAGGGTGAATGTTTCCTTTAAATGCACTGAATGTGCCATTAGTCGTGTAATGTCACTATTAGGCAGGTGTGAGAGCTCATTTCACCTGCAGCTCAACCTGGCAGCAAAGCCAAAATCTGCAGCATCTTTCCAAATCCAACCTGACTCTCAATCAGCGACAGTGACTCTCCGTCTTAATTCGACGAGACAAAGAAGAGAGTGTTCAGACGCAACACTTCACATGACCCTCCAAAACCTCTTTTTGATTTCCTCAATTAAGTAGATGTAGCCAGAAGCAGGCGAAGAAAAACAACCTCAAATGTTCCAACTAGAAACAAAATTAAGCAAATAGAAAGGCTGGGGAAAGCAGCCGTGTGCACTGCGAGCTACCCAACAGCACAATCCTTTCATTGTGATTAAGTCGGACTGTTGCTATGGTAACAAAAGGGTCTACCCTCGCTTATCAAGAACTTGCTAATTAGTTTGTGGACGATAATAACTTGAAGGCTTAAGGTAAGACAACCGCAGCCGAAATGGTTTCACTTCTAATCATGTGTCCTAATTGAGACTCTGAAGTGTTTTACTCTCAGAACTAATAAAAACAGCCGAGGAGTGTAAAAGGTTATTCAAACAGGCAGAGGCTCCAACACAGAACAAGATTAGCAGGTAAAAGTATGCACGAACAGCTTGTTGGAGATAAAGGTCTCACATGTACACACACACACATAGAATATGGCACCGCAATATGTTATTTATAAAGGATCCTGAATCGCTCTTTGGGTTTAAATGCGCCACAAGTACATTAAAGAAAAAACTAACTCAGTGGTGATAAAAGCCAACTTTTGCACTTTTACTGCACAAAAATTTACACACAGCTCAGTCCCGCATTGGAAGTTCAGATTAAAGCTACTTGTTACTTGGTATTTTTGTCTGAGGTGTTAATTTACTTACCTTTCTTTAAATATTTTTAGTTTAAAGCAGACAAATTGAACCTATTTAAGCAAGTTAATGAGGGTCTCACAATCCCCCAGATGGTGCTTGTTAAGTCTCATAGATCCTCCTCTGTACTATAGTGTTTTCAGCCCTGTTCCAAAAAGGCTGTTTCAGCGTTTGTCACTTAAACGTCACTGAACTGTCATTTTGAAACTGGAGATCATGGGTGAGCTAATGCTAAATGCTAGCTTAATGACTCGGTAAAATGTCAAAACAATTAGAAAATTCATCAAGCACTGTAGTTTTGTTAGTGGAACCACAGCTAAAGTGGAGCTGCCTGTCAGGAAGAATGCATTATTCAATAAACTGAAACTCTGAAAGTCTGACTCAGAAGGCGAGTGAGCCGTCACACACACCTGTCAATCAAAGCCTTCAATTCCACCACAGATCTAAGTAATGAAGGAAAATTTTGTAGATGGAGCATGAAATCACTTATCAGAGGTTCTATAGACAACAAAGTAGCAAGAATTACTGCTGGAGCCAAGGTTCTAGCCCTTTAAATGCACTAAGCTGCTGCTATCTATATCCCTGTCCTGTCGGTGCCATGGACACCATCATTTAGGCTGCTGTAGTGCCGGATTGTTTGCTCTTGTTTTGTATTGTAACTGGATCTGTATACTGTGATTTTGCACCCTGAACCTTTTTTTTTTTCATTTTATTATTATGATTTTTTTTTTTTTTTTTTAGAGGACCCCAGGAAGACTAGCCTGTCATTTGTGCATCGGCTAATGTGGATCTTCAATAAAGAATAAACAACAATAAACATTATGGTAATACTGGTGAACTGTTTTAGGATGGTGATCGTATAATTAGTGCATAACAAATACAAAGAAATCCCAACATCTTACTGATGAACTTTAAAAGATTGATGTTGTTATTAGAGTTTAATAATTGAAAAAAAATTGAAAAAAATCTGATTTGTCCACAATTTGTCATCTGCATAGCTAAAATATGGGACATATCTGATGAAAACCAGGACACGAGTAGCTACATTACATCAAATATTCCCAAAAATGTTAAAATTCAAAAAAATCTGTAATTTTATTGAAGGTAATTGATGGTTTCAGTTGGTGTCCTATCAATGGTGTCATGAAAAATTGACTCATATAACTTGTTTTATGAGAATTAAATGTTAATAATAGCATGAATGTCATTAAATGCAATGTAAAACTTTAATCTATAAATATCGTTTCTCAATAATAATTCCCAAGATCCCACACCAGTTTGGAATGCCATGTACTGTAAGTTTGTTATTGATTTGACTGAGAGATGTCTTTCAAAAGAAATGACATAGGCCCATGCTACTGTGGCTGTAACTGTAAACCCCATTACTTAAGTCAGTAAATATTTACAACAAGTGGTTCCAGGCGCAACAAACCCCGCCCCTCGCACGTATTGTAGCTTATTTTGGCATCGATCCAGCTGATGTCAGCATATCAATTACCTCTATATATGTGGCAAATTCAAAGTAAACTGAAACTAAACTGAAATTTCGCCCATTATAAGTAAATGGGGGAAAAAAGAATTAAAAAGTTCATAAAAAATTTTCAACTTGAATCTATTGTTGCCAAAATGTAATGAAACCTATTCTGGGTCACTGGGAATCTATAAACCCAATTTGGTACGAATTCAACTAATAGTTTTGCTGCTAGAGTGTTAAACAAAGAATCAAAGTGAACCAAAAACAATACCCCTTGCCCCCCCTTCGAGGGGTGGGGTAATTAATGCTGCAACATATCCTCCAGTTCAATAGGCTCCACATTACTCATCAATAACATACTTCGACTACCTCGATAGAAAAGAAAGGACACATTTACTCACAAGTGTCTACAATGTGACTGCTTGAGCCAAATTCGTTGCAGGAAAAAACTAAGTAAATGCTTCACTGCCAAACATCCGACCGCCAGGCTCTGTCACTGCCTTTCCCATCAGCACTGCAAATAAATACCCGGTCCACTCAATTTCTACAGCTGAACATTTTCCCCGCTTACCACAGAAAATAAAACCTCGCACAATGGGTGAGAAGAGAGTAAACTGTTTCACAAAATTGGTCTGATACTGCCAATGTGTATAAAAAGACAAATGTACTGCAGAGGAACAGGAGATTAGATCGTGACAAAACGCACAAATGGATCTCCATGGATGGGTGCGACATAAAATAACACTATTTTAAAAGTGGATATTACATTCTTTGAACAAAATAATTAAATTACATACAGATTAGTATGCATCTGATAAAAGGACAAATGAGATAAAACGCAGTGAAACGGTTGCGTTCTGAAAACATACAGTATAGAACATGTAACAGCGGGTCTTTTCAACAGTAAAATTACTGTCAGATAAAAAGATGCTTTTTAAAGCACCCTAAGGCATTCAATTACTACACATGCTTTGGAAAATATCCCCAGTGTCGCTGAGAAGTTTGAGAAAAAATAAAAGCATCAAATAAGCTAAATTAATTTTCCTTTAAGGGTAAATAAAGCCCAACTGTTTCAAAGGGCTCGCTGTATTATCTCTACTACCGCCATGAGGAGCTCGCTGGCGCCAATATGCACTATCTTCCACCTATCCTCAAATTCCCCATTTCAGACTTTCGACAGAGGGTTATCGTTCATTTCAGTAAGTGAGGGTGGGGATTCTGCTTAATCAGTTGGCACGAAACAAACATGGTACAAAGCCTAATTGAACTCGATTAACATTTCCCTGTTCACCAGATTTCCATTCTGCTCAATCACAATTGGAAGGGGAATTGGCCAATCTGCTGAGTGATAATGACAACTCCAGCAGCTCTTCACTAACTGGTTCCATCAAGCAAATTCAGCATTTACAACTCCAATTCGCACGGCCCATAAATACAAGCGGCGATTCCGCAGCTTCAGTGTGTCTGGGGTCCCAACAATCCCGTTTGTCGGCCGGAAACTTACCGTCAGCTGTCGTGTTTTACCAAATGATCACAGAACAAATGTTTGCATGACACTCGACATGGAAATCAGGCTTTAACAGAGCCGTGTTCAGTGACACCACATCAAAAGAAGGTCTTCAAGCCATATCCCGATTTCACCACGCCATTAAACAAAGACAGGGCCATTTGTCAGGCCTGCCTTGTTTTTATGTTTGTCATGTTGTCTCATTTGTACTAAAGTGTAAAAGACTGGGAACTCATACAAAAAAAAAAAAAAAAGCCTCCTCTGTCTGTATACAATAGAAACTGAGAGCAAAATTTCAAGTCTTTTTTTTTTTAATCCAAGAAAAGCAAGGTTCCAATGCTAAAGATGCCACGTATATGTATTTTTCTGTAACATGATCAAATTATGCATATGGTTTCATTATCCAAGGTTGAAATGCAAATAAAGGCCTGAGTAGACTTTGAAATTAAAATACAAAGCATTAAAGCTAAGGTTAAGTCAGAGGATCATTTCATAGATACAATCTTCTGAAAGCTAATTATACTTTCAAAGCACACACTATTATTCATACTTTCTGCACTCAAACAGTTTGTTGTTTCATTTGACCTTAAGTCTTCACTCTAGAACTTGGCCTCAAGATGTTGTTGCTTTTTTTTTCTGAATTAAATATGAATTCTAATACACTGCATTTATTTAAGACCTGCTTTCTCTCAGGATTCTTCTGTGGGTCAGCATCTTCTTTCAGTAGGTATGTCAGTGTTGTGCCTCCACTATGAGCACTTTCTGGAACTGAAAATCTCTGAAATTTTAGGAAAACACTGGTGCTGTCACTGGCCATGCCTTTTCAGGTAACCAATTGTTCTGGCTGTAACTATGTGTCCAGAGCTCAGAAATGATCACAACAGAGACAGAAAAACCCATTTGTGGGAGCAGCAGCCAGACACATCGACTGTTACTGGTGAGTTTTTTGTTTTTGTTTTTGTTTTCATCAGGATTCATACAGTGGCAGCCAGAATAACTGTCTGACTTCCATAGATACACAGTGTAAATGCTGGCTTCACCTGATTGGTTAAATTAGGACTGGACAATTAAACAACCTCAAGATCTTGTCAAAATTGGTTTCTACTTGATATTGGTGTTTGATGAGAATGTTTACCAGACCTGTGTCTTCATGTACAGATGTGTTCACCTAACTCAAGTTTTCCAGAAATATTTTATGTTGTCTTCTGTTATTCACAATTATCCTACATGATACTCGAGCAAATTTTATCTTCCGTATTGCCAAACTTCTGTCAGTCAGTATTCTCTAAAATATCGTGGACCACATCTTTGGAATAATCTACATCCTGAAATTAATTCAACATCTTCTTTATCATTATTTAAAAAGCATCTGAAAGTGACTATAATTTGTGAAAAATGTAAGGCTTTATATCATTTGATTTGGTTTTTTTTTTTTTAATTATTATTATTTCAGCTATATTTTTTATTCTTTTTTTTTCTGTGTACTGTTTATGAGGTATTTATATAAGCTTTTTTTGGCTTCTATTCTCTCCTGCACAATGGTCTTACTTGCATGAAAATTGTTTTTACATTTTTTCTTGTTGTTTGTAATGTGCACACTTTTTCCTAACAGACAGCTCCACTGTGGTTGCAATTAAAATTATGTTGTTATGCAACGTGTAATTAAGTTTACTGATCACCAGTGACATCACAGTTCTTCTATTCCAGGGGTGTCAAAGTCTTTTTCTTTCAGGTGCCACATTCAGCTCAATCTGATTTCAAGTGGGCCGGACCAGTAAAATAATAACATAATAACCTATAAATAATGACAAAAGTGCAAAAAAATAACAGTAAATCACAAAAATATTTCATTTACAAACTATCCATACAAAAAAGATGTGAATAACCTGAAAAAAACTGAAATTTCTTGAGAAAAATAAGTGCAATTTAAAAAATATTATGCCTAAACTTATCATTCATACATGTACATTAGAGATCGGGTCTACAAAGGCACAAAACATTTAGTAACAGGCTGAATATTGTTAAAATTGCACTTGCACAGGTTGTTCATATTTGTTCAGGTTATTCACATTTTTTGTGTAAGGATAGTTTGCAAATGTGAATATTTTAATGTAATTTGACATCAAAATAAAGACACAAATTTGGGGTTGTCATTATTCAGAGGTTATTATGATCTGATCCACTTTAGATTGAATAGAGCTGAATGTGGAACCTGAACTAAACTGATTTCAACACCCTTGATACCCTTGTTAATCTTCAGTGTCATTTCTGCATTTTACAAATTCATCCCACGGGCCGGATTGGACCTTTTAGCGGGCTGGTTTTGGCCCATGGGCCATATGTTTAGCCCCTGTGCTCTATTCAGTAATTATACACAGTCTATGGTTCAATTATGCCTTATATATATATATATATACATACATACATACACACACACATTTCAGAAATCTGCACCCAATTGTACAGTTTATAGTTTTTTCTTCTGCATAAATGTAATGTACAACATCTGTCATGACAGGAAGAGGATGAAAATAATTTCCCATGATATTAGTCTGTAGTAATGAACCCCCTGATAAAGGTAATCTTCCAGCTGGCAGCATTATTAAACTGAATATCATGAGAAATATTGATCAATAAGAACAGAAATATTGTTATTATTCTAACCTCATGTTAAACTGAATACAAGAGCATGGCATGTGAAAATTACAAATGATAAATAGCAACATGTTTATCATGCATGTTCCCGTCCTGATAATTATTGAGACTGTATTTATCAGCCAGAAATAGTGCAGTTTTTTCCTCTCAACGCACAAGTACTTCAGCTTCTCATCACCCTGCCAGAAAAATATCACTCTGTACACATAGGCTTTTATATGGTCAGAACCATTTTGCATATAAAAATTTAACTTCTTCATATGTGCCACACAGAGCAGGTTGTTCTGAAACATATTAAACAATAAATCAGGACATGCAAACTGACTGGATAAACCATGAGGCTGAGATGCAGTTGACATACTAGTAAACGTGCATCCACACACAGCTATGATGCATCTGTGGTTTAAAGGCCACCACAATAAAGCCAAACAAATGTTATGTCACCGTGTTCCTACTACGTTTTACTGTCACCTCCGAACAAGCATGTGCTCCCTCTGCAAAAGGAGGTGATCAGCTCATAAATTGGGTTACAGGTCTGCTGAGGGGTAATCGTATGCAGATTGAGTCAGGTCACCACTGGGACTCCCACAAAGTGTCTTTTCTCTCATAAGCACTCTAGGAGATGGTTCACTACCATTTTTCTCCATAAAAGCCCCAGTGTAATTCAATCAGAAAGGCGTGCATACATTAGGCCTGGGCTGATTGGATAAACACACAGGCATGGGTACACATATCTACACACACACCATCTATGAGGTGACGCCACATCAACCTTTACTTGCCCTCGAGAAGTGTAGAGTCTTCGCTGGCCCGGCTCCAGGGTTCCTAAAGGAACTTATCAACTTCACAGCCACTTTTGCCAAGGGAAGAAGGTATGGGGGAGGAGGAGGGGAAGATGTCTCGAAATCTTGACCTGCCATTTTCCACCTTGTGAAAACGCTGTCGCAGCAGAGTGGGTCTCAATTAAGAGGAAAATAGCTCTGATGTGTGGGAAAGGTAACCTCTCTGCTACCGGCGTGCAGGGCGAGATTACCTGCATGATTGAAGTACCTCCAGCAGGTTGAAAAAGAGAATGAGTCATCAGCCAATAAAGCAATCAGCCACGGCCCTCTGCATGTGAGAAGATGCATGTACGCACACACACACACCCCCACGGTCACTGGAGAATCTTCTGGAACAATAAGCAACACCCAGACCTTGCGTTTCAATAGAAAATGATTTGCCTCCTACAATTTTGGAAATAATTAAAAGCCATACACTGCTGCTGTAATGGCACCGCAACAATAAGGAACAACAAATGCTAAAATGACCAGAGTTATGGGACCATATGGTGATATAAATGAGACGCCACAACCACCTGGAACTGAACAATGCTCTATAAATACACAGTGAGTCAATGCGGTGCGAGAATACGTTAAAGGAATAGTTAAACATATAAGTAAACGTGTGTCCTTCAGGTTTCTCAAAGGTAAAAGCACCTGCTGTAATAAAATGTGTACTCACTACAAAGGAGAAGAAAGGTTAGAGAAATAGAAAGACAGGACTGATGTAAAGTTTTGTGGTCTGAAGCCAAACATCTGATCCAACTGGTGTACTGGATATTACCCCTATGTAGCACAAGAGAAGAAATGAGACTACTAAAGCCCATGACTGAGTGTAGTGACTCATCATGTAGTCATGCTGCTTATTACTGATGCAAAACAACTTGGATTCAGTGCAGTGATGTGATCGCCATCAGATCAATGGATCTGATTTGACACAACCTGTCCTAATGAGAAATGTCATTTCAGCGGAATCTGACCAAACTCTACCCTGTCTTCAGTCATCACAGGCTTATTTTGTCATGGATATACAGTGCTTCACATATAAATATGATGCATTAGCAATGGACTGGTGGTCCCACAAGCTCATGATCTTCTCAGATGCTAAACCACTACGCCAGGGGTCACTAATCCTGGTCTTCGAAGGCCGATATCCTGCATGTTTTAGATGTATCCGTCCTCCAAGACACCTGATTCAAATGATAAGCCTATCATCAAGCTCTGCAGAAACCTGATAACAACCTTCAGGTGTGCTGAAGGAGGGAAACATCTAAAACATGCAGGATACTGGCCCTCGAGGACCAGGATTGGTGACCCCTGCACTAAGCAGAAGAAAAGAAATGAGACTACTGAAGCGTAGTGTAGCGACTCCAATCCACATGACGTATAACAAGAAAACAATAAAATATCACTCCGCCCATCATGTAGCCATGTTGCTTGTTACTGATGCATAAGTTGAGAAATGTCATTTCAGCTGAAACGGACCCAACTCTACCCTTTCATCTGAGGCTTATTTTACCATGGATATACAGTGCTTCACATGAATATAATATCTTAGCAATGGACTGATGGTCCTACAAGCTCCTGATCTCCTTTAACCCTTAAATGGCAAGTAACCTCTTTGATAGGTACCGTGAAGTAATTGTACTAACGTAACTAATGATATAATGTGTATGTTGACATGTGTCTGTAACAGCACTTAAGTTGTTGTAATGTTCTAAAACTGACGTTCTTTTCATCTTCCATGTGTTTTTCTTGTATTTTTTATATACACTTCTTGGATTTTTGTTTTTGTTTCTTTTGCCACTTACAGGTAAGGGACCAAATATGGTAACACGGTTGAGCTTGATTTTCAACAGAAAAAATTTTGAAAAAATTCACAAAAGTAATAAATTCTTCTTTTGTCCTCCAATAACGCACTAAGGTTGAAATTTGGAATTTCTGAGTATTTCTATGAGTGTCCTGTAAAGGGTTAACTCGCTTTATTATCCTGGCAGGGAAATTTGGTCTCTGCATTTTATCCATCCAAATACACACCACAGTACCTAGCATTAGCATTAGTAATTAGCATCAGCACAGCCATTAGGAGCAGTGCGCTGCCATTGAAGGCACTCGGGGACCAACTCCACATCTGCATCAGTACCGTGGGAGGCGTGAGTGCTAACCACTATGCCACCCAGATCTTATCTCTCATAAAGGGATGGGAAACAGCCCATTTCTAAAACAATGCTGCATACATTAGCATAATTTTCATCTATTTCCAGAAATTAAAAGAGATGTTACAATTAAATATTAAAGATTATTATCATTGCATGTTTACTCAAGCTGCCCAGCTTGTTTCATGATTGCAGTGACATTTACCTCCCACCCTCCTCCCTTTTCCTCACAATGAGATAAAACAGCTCTATCTCTCAGTCTCGCCTGCACTTTAGTCTCATGACACTTCATCTTCATATTGTCGTTTGTCTCTCCCTCCCAAACTCCCTCTCTTTCTTGACAGCCACCGGCCTGTCATTTATATGCAAATACTCATATGTGATTTGGGGGGGCAAAAAAGGAAAGGAAAAACATCTTTTTCTTCCTATCAAAAAATAAACATTGGCCACAATCTTGCTGGCTTTCCCCTTTTTGGTATCAGATTGGGCTCCCCTGATTGGACACAGCCTCCAGAGAGAGCGGCGCCTGCTGTCCCCAATCACGGGTTAAGTGCTGATGGGGACCGGGAGCCCAGAGAGGGGCCTGATGGGAAAGGGGACGAGGTTGACTTTGCCGGGGTGGACCCTTGCAGGGAGCAGAATAGGGAAAGAGGCGGTGGGGGAAATAAACACACACACAGCTGCGAGTAGGCACGAGTTGTTTGGCAGAAATCACTCAGGTGGAGCAGAACTTGCACACTGTCACAGATTAGGAGGCAGTGAATGTCTACACCCATGCACCAGTAACAGATATCAATAACTTGACCAGAAATCAATCTCTGCTACATGTTCAACCACATGCTCTTAATGACTTGCCTGGAAACTAAATTAAAAAATAAACTGCTGCAAAGATTTTCTGATGGCAACAATGAACACAAATCACAAAGCACTCAGTCTGGTGAGTTTCCCTATTATCTGAAGGCCGTTTCTTCCATCCTTGTTGACGCTAGTTATTATAGACCACCCCCCATCTAAATGTTAAAACCAAGGATATACTACCATACTAAACGTTTTTTATTTACCATTATTTGATTTGATTTTTAATCCATAAAGGTCCAGTGCTACTTTTGTCAATTCACAAATTATTTTTTCTCTCTATTTAACCTTTAAGTGATTTATTAAGATATTATTCTCTGTAGCGTAAATCAGGTATTTTTCCCGTATTTAATTTGCTTACCATGTAAATGGTCATGAAAGCTCAGATGAAAGTTGATAGTTAATATATCAGAAACAGCGATAACTGAAGAAAAAGTGACTTTTTCCACAAAATCTATCATTAAATAAACCTACACCCAGTGTGTCCATCCACTGTCGTTGATCCAACTCCATAGGTTTTACTGGTGAATCAATGTTGTAGAAGATGATGTTTCCATGGTAACTACGGCACCTCTGAACATCCAAATGGGTCATATCTGATGAACATGAAAAGATGAAAACTGCATTTTACACCAATTATTTACATGTATTGATCAGATAAGTGGATCAACAGGTATGAAACAGTTTACATCAGTAGATGTTTTGGTCACTGGTGTATATTTGGGTCTTTATGGGTTAAAGCAGGTTTGCAAGACTATTTTAGTTTCCCTTTTTGAAAGAGTTTAGTTTAGTTCCATTAACAAATCTGTTCATGGGCTGTCAAGCAGGTCAGAAAAAGGTAATGTGGAATAAAAACAAAAATGACCAAATAAATGAACATCAGTTTCATATCCCCCCAAAATATTAGGCTTATGCAAGAAATAAACAAAGATGAACACATTACAATTCAAGCTAGTAAGCATTGTAAATCAACTGGTTTTTCCTATTTTGTTTTTGTTAGCAACAATAACCTCTTCACCCTGTTCTGGAACCAGATCTATGTTCAGTGAGCAATCTCAGTGTTCTGGTGCCACATGTAGGCTGAATACCAATTCACCCCTTGGCCCTCCCCCTTACCCCTACCCCTCTGTTTGGCACATACACGTGACAGGGTAGTGTTGTCCCAATTCTGAATTTGATGAAGGGGAAGGGCTAAGGTGGAGGGTTGTATAGCCCTCAAAATGGAGATTTTCCAGGACCACACTATGAACAGAGGGGTAGGAGAAATTTACCATAATTTTGTTCGAGTCATTGGCAAGATGGAGGTAAACACAGCAAAATAGTGTAGCAGTGGTGAAAGAAACACACAAATGTATGCATTTTCCTTGTAAACAACTTTATCATTTGATTGTCCGTTTAATGCTGTTTCAATGTGTTATAGATTGCATTTCTGCAGTTTATAGTTGATAGCTGCAAAAAGATAACTAAAGCCCATGGAACAGAGACGGTTACAGTTACTGACGGCATGATGAATACTTTCGGAAACCCAGTTGTCGCATCTGTTTATAGCGACATCGATGACTGCTGATGACATAACAGGTCACGAAGGGTCATCCCGTTTCATAGGAGAATGTTTCAACCCCTAACCCCTGCAGCTCCGTTTCAAGGGGTAGTGCCAAGAGCGAGGGCCTAGGGGTAGGGGTAAGGGGGAGGGCTAAGGGGTGAATTGGGTTGGGCCATACAGTCAATGCTAACACATAAATGCTAAGATAAACTACATCTTACATTTAAAGTCACTATGATAATCTGAGTCCTTGATAATCCACAGTCCTTGAGATGAGATTCTTCTGTCAGTAACCGCCTTCAATCACTCGATATGATCGGCCAAAACTTGTTTGACTCAGTACCACCACCTGACACCCGCTGATATCGTAGCAAAGATGCGCATCAACCAAATCAGCAAGAAAATCCCGATCAGAATCATTGCTGTAGTGAATGTTACCCCAGTTCCATTAGGTCCCTGAAGGTGCAGCATTGTAGCCAACTCCTAACCTGCATATAAAGTAGAAGAGCTCTCATTGTACAGAAAAACTAGCACACCTCCCTTCAAAGCAGTATGTAAATTAGCCTGTTTGGCTCCGTATACAGTAGGTAATTAGGCCTGTTTTTGTTTTCATGGCCAATAACACTTAGATCGGATTTTAAAAGACGAATCCGTCACTGCTCGAGACCCGTCTGTCTAATTCTGACAAAGTGTCTTATCATTTCATCAGTTCATCTCGGCATATGAAGCTTGTGATGACTTCTATGCTGACTTTAAAGTGGTGATTATGTCTCTCAAACAGCGCCGTGATTCTCCTGGGCAATCAAACTTGAAAATTGACTTGTATCCATATGCTTACTTCCCGTTCGAGCCTATTTCAGAGAAACATTTGACAGGGAGCAGATGTAAAACTGATCCTGTTATGGCTGGGGTGTCTCCTCCAGAGAGAGTACTATATAATCAGAAAATCATCCTTCTGTTCCCCACGGTGTCAGTAATCCTCTCATCTAACAAACAGCCTTGGGAAGCGTCGAGACACACAACATAAACAATACTGACTCCTGAAAAAACTACCAGAGTGCTGCATTGCAGACATGACTGCGCACATAGGACAAGAGTGTGGATAAGACATTTTTTCTGCTCACTCTCACCCACCCACACAGGTACAAAATACACAGCGAGAACACACACACACGCATACATACACACACCAAGAACGGGCCACACAATCCGTGCTGCCTCCGCTGGCAGCCCTGTCAGCCTGTTATTCTGTGCTGTATCATGGCGGTGTGGGTGCGCTAAGCCGGTGACTCAGACCCTCGCCGGTCCACTACAGACACCGACACACCATTTGGGCGTTGTGCTCCGGTGCCCCCGCAAAAATGAGCGTTGGTGAAAATAGAGTGTGCCCAGATGGATAGAGAGTCTTGTCACATCAGCTTCTGCAGCAGCCGTCTGTGAAATGATAAGATGGCAAGAATATGTAACAAAGCAAGCAGCAGGCGCCGTCCTTATGGGCCCCTGTGTCAGCTCGCATACGTCAACTCTGACCTTATTTTTGTCTCTCATTTTTTCCCACACTGTTAACTACCACACCATCTCTTCTCTCTCTTTTTTTGCCTTTGTGCACATCCTTCCCTCTGCCTTTGTCTCTCTCTATTACCCTTCCTCTATCTCTAAGCTATTCGGTTCTTAGGCAGAGGAGTGGGAGGGTTTGGGGAGGGGAGGGGGGAAGGGGACGCTGTGCCAGCAGTTCAAAGCGAGAGGGAGAAAATTATGATGGAGAAATGATTCAAGCTCCGGATCAGCAAGGACAGTAAGGTTCCCAAAAGCCACGCAAGTAAGGGCGTCCGTGCTGTAAATCACTAGAGGCAATTGCCAATAATTCTGCGGAAGTGGACGGTCACTCGGGTTCTTCACAGGCCTGTCGTCAAGGTCGGGTTTGTTAAAAACGGGAGGAATTTCAGGGCTAACGAGAGGAATTTGAGCGCAGAAAGCCACACGTTTGCAGACAATAAAACTCCAAACAAACAGGGTTGAATATTATGAATGCACACACATGCGTTCACACATGCAGCCGGGGATCCTGGGAAACCTAGTGGCCTGGAACAAGACTAGAGCCAAAGCTTCCCATTAGAGGACATTACTGTCAAACACTGGAACGAAAACTACCTGCTGTACACTGATTACCAACCTACCTCCTGCTACAATTCAATTACAAAGTAGATAATATGATGCACCGTACTCATTCTCTGTGACAGCGTTCAGCTACTGACACGGGGAAGTGACGACAGCTGGCAGAGATGTTTCCCGAAAATGCCGAAGTTAGTTTCTTTCATATTTCTGCACCAGGGGTGGTATTTTTGGCTCGGTCTTGCCAGTTTGATTGAGTTTTCCAAATGAGACAGCACAGTCTAACTCTCTGGGAAGCAGCATTTCCACCACAAGAAGTTAAACAGGTACAGAGCAGCATTTTCTCCAAGTTTATTCACACATATTTGACCGTACACTATACGGACAAAAACAATGACACATAATTTTTGGACTTCCCATTGGCTTTAACCCATAAATACACTGCATTATCACTTTATCCACCTGCTGAATAAGATTGCACTGATAATTACTTGCAATAACCCATTGATTTTGTCCACATTGTACATTGTATATTTTGCTAATTTTTTTTACTGCATGGTTCTTACCTACTTCATGTTCCATGTATGCACCAAACCACTGAAGTAAATTCCTAGTAATGTGAACCCTGTTTACTTGCATGATAATAAACATGATTCTGATTCTGATAAAGACCCAAACATCCACTGGTGATCAAAAGTACCTATTGATCTAAACTGTTTAATACCTGTTGAACCACAAATTCTATCAAAACATGTAAATAATTGGTGTGAAATTCAGTTATTCATCTTTTCATGGTCATCAGATATGACCCATTTGGATGTTCAGAGGCTCCATAGTTACTATGGAAACACCGTCATCTTCTACAACATTGATTCACCAGTAAAACCCATGGAGTTGGATCAATGACAGTGGATAGACACACTGGGTTTATGTCCAGATAATGATATATTTTACTGAAAAAGTAACTTTTTATTCAGTTTTCTCCATTTTGATGTAATAACCTCTGGATTTACTCTGGGCATTAATGAATATCTAAATTAAATACAGGTAGTTAAATAGAGGAAAATACATGATTTGCAGTGAAAAATGCAAAATACAGAGGATAATATTATAATAAATGGTGATAAATCATTTAGGAAAGTTGAAATAGACAGAAAAAAATCATTTGGTAACAGCCACAAAAGTAGTACTGAGTCTTTATGAGTCCAATATTATCATCATAAAATGGTTAATAATTATCCAGATAAATGTAAAATCAGTGTGTATTTAAAGGTCAAAGGTTGATTTTTCTTCCCGACTAAGAATTGAAGAAACCAGATGGATATTTATGGCCAAAACATGTCACACAGTTCAGAAACCTAGAGCTAAAACATTTAGATAAGTACATAATACAACAAAAATGCTCATTTTGTAAAGGTTTTAAATGGCAAGGTAAACAAAATCCTAAACACGAATTAAAATGTTTATTGCACTGATTTGTGTCCCAATACTTTTGTCCGTATGTTTCACTAACTTATGTAACATATAGTCATCATAGTAACAACAGGGATTTCAGATATCTTGAATAAATTATAGCAAATACATCTGATGTCCAGAGTTTAATTTGGGTAAGGATTCATTTACATATTAATTAAATTCATTTAATTGTGTTTTTTAATGTTAAATCTGTGACGTTAGCAAGTCAGCCTAGAGGTACGGGAGCTTATTTAAACTAAATTTGATGGAAAAAATACAATATAACATCATATTCAGAAATCACTTAACAAAAATAAAGAAGCCAAGTATTATGTAGCTTCTCTGAACTGATAAAAAGCCAGTTAGCTACTTCCTAGTCATGGCGCTGCTGTAGAGATGCGTCTAATTTGGAGACATCAGCCAAACAGGTCCCCATCCACCCAGTGGAAACATGACGGGCCACTGGGGGCTGCAGCGTCGGCGGTTCAGCTGCATTTCTTGTTTGACAGCTGGTCCAGTTCAACTCCAGAGCAGTTTCCCTGTGTCTCCAGAGAAATTCAGCCGCATCATAACCCTCAACAGGTTTTATTCTGTCTCATAACTTGAGAAACTTCACTGTTTATCCTTCCAAAAGTGTAGAAGGTTTTCAAGTTTGGTGCAACATAATTTAAAGTTAAACTATGGTCCAATGCAGCCTTACTGTGTTATTTGCTCCTGATTATTTCAGTGCTTTTATCAGAGTTAATTTTAATGCAAACCAAATTACACATGAGGCAGGGCACCATGAGTTGCTTTCTGATTTGCTGGTTTATAATTTACTTGTGCTTGTGGGGTGCCTAGGTGGTGCAAAGGTGTAAAAACACTTACTAGGTGCCTCATTAAGTCTTTGTTGCTTGTTAGAGAATTGGATCTTGTGAGTTAGCAGGCATGATGCCGTTATCTCTCACTGAAAAGTTCTTTACTGTCTCCATTTTTCAGGCCAAAGATTGAAAAACAGTGATTGTAATGCAAGTCAGTACAAAAAATAAAACGGGGAAAAAATTGAAATGCAAGGCATCAGATAAAAAACATACAGTAAGTCAAACACGTCCAATTTACTCCCCAGACTGGAGGTGGCTACCAGTCTGAAAGGAGACGTTTTTAAAGCAATTTTACCTTTGGGTGGAGATTCTCCTGACATTACAAGTCCAATTATAGTGCAGACTGTGGAAGAAAGACGGCTGGCAAATCACTCATTAGCTTATTCATATTGTAAATCTAAAAGACAAGTGAATCATTTATTGTACCAGTCAAGCTGCAAGGCTTCAGATACTGAATTATTAAAAGCTAGTCAGAATGTAAACGGCTTGGAAATTTGTCATAGTCTGACAGCCACCGAATGGAAATAGGAATAAAAAGACTTTAATTTGACTGGTTCCTTATTTGTAGGTAAATACATTTTTAAAATGTACTAAAAAATAATGCAAACACTAAATGAGTCACATTAAAACAGTGCATGTAGGGAGTTGTATTTAGGTCAGAAACACTTTCAACTATGAAACTAATTAAATAAGAGATGAACAAGAGCCCAATCTGGTCATTCCGAGCTACTTTTCAGTTATATAACCATGCAGGCGTACTTAATGCCACACACACACACACACACACGCACACAAACACAACTATATGTTCCACTGAGTACACACAACTCCCCTAACACACAAACTGCAATTCCCTTATCCCTCAGCCAACCGCCTGATAACAAGCAGTTCATTTTCCTGATACAAAATAAGCCATCCTATTCTGCTCCAATTAGAAGCTTAGTAAGAATTCCATTACTCTGCTGCACCCCATCTTCTCCCTCCAAATGCACCCGCAGTTCAGGCACAGGGAGTGCCAGGGGAGGGCGGGAGG
>JAPQRP010000014.1:6504592-6549080 GCA_037367295.1 Apogon hyalosoma
ATATACATTTAGCCAAGTACCCCCAAACTCTCACTTCAGCATTTTTGAGTGAAAGAATGAGGCAAAATTTATTCCTGTGCCAAAGATTTTTATTTTAAAAACTTTTCAAACAAACAACATATATTTAACTTTAATATAGTAAATATGACACATTTTTAAAGTAAATTTTGTGTGCAACATATAAACTCAAAAGTGCCCTCTTTCACTAATACGAAAAATACATTTATTATTAATTAATGAATAAATTACCCTTCCATCAACAAAAAATAATTAATGAATTACTCAAAGTCATCTTGAATAATATTAAAAAAAATGTTCTTAAAATGTTGCCAAAAGCTTAAACAAGATGACTGACAATAAAACCGGGAGTGTCAATTTTATTATATGAATCTAATTATTGTGTTCCATATTTCAGCATGAATTATCCGTACATGATGACTTATTTAATTTATTTTTCCAAAACAATTTCAAGTACCCCCATTTGGGAAAGACTGCTTTAGAGTAATTAAAACTTATCAATATGTGGGATTCAAATATGAGCCATTCCCCTGCTTTAACACCTTTGGATCATATGTGTGTGTTTCTGGTCTTTTCGAACCTGATGCATCTGGAACGGCATCGCTGTCAAGTCGGGCGTCTGACTGGACACCTGTCAGAGCAACCCCTCCAATTATTTCATGAATTCTTAGGTCTAGTTGTGACAACGCCACCTCCTCCTGTCCTGCTCCAGTTGTCATCATGCGGCTCTTGGCTTGTGCCAATTGTTTTTTTTTCCTCCCATTTTCAGGTCAGGCTATTTTTTACATTTCAGTTAATGTGTGTCCTGCTGTGCTGACACAGCATTTAGAGCATCACAAAGTTTGGACATGCTGATTCTTTTTGCCTATAATGATAGTACTGACACTTGGGGAAATCACATGTTTACTTATTATTAAACCTTTAAAGCAGGGGTGTCAAACTCATTTAAATTCAGGGGCCACATTCAGCCAAATTTGGCCTGAAGTGGGCCTGACCAGTGAAATAATAACATAATAATATATAAATAATGTCAACTCCAAAATTTTCTCTATGTTTAGGGTGAAAAAAGTTAAATCATGTGATGAAAATGTTTACATCTACCAACTGTCCTTTAAAACAATGTGAAGAACATGAACAAACTGAAATTTATTAAGAAAACTATGTGTAATTTTAACAATATTATGTCTCAGTTCATCATTTACACATGTAAATTACAACTTATAGATCAGAGTGGATCAACAAATACACAAAACATTTAATAACAGGCAGAATACTGGTAAACTTACACTTCAAACATTTCAAAATGTTCATATTTGCTCAAGTTATTTGCATTTTTGTGAAATGATAGTTTGTTTTATTGTAAATACAGTAAATTGACATGAAAATGTTTACATTTACAAAGAGAGAAAAAATTGGAGTTGTTGGTATTTATAGGTTGGTCTGTATGTGAAACCTGAACTAAAATGACTAACATCTTCAATGTAATTTTTGTATTTCACAAATTCTTCTGAGGGGCCAGACTGGACCATTTGGTGGGCCAGATTTAGCCCCCAGGCCGCATGTTTGACACCTCTGCTTTAAACCCTAAGCCTAAAATGGCCCGCCTGGACTTTTTTTTCCTATTTTGACAATAAAAAGGTTTGAAAATATGCTGTGACTGAGTCTGTTTGTCCATTTTTCCAGAGCACTTTTTTCCAGATCTTTCAAAATCAAGTAGTCATTTACAATGTACTGCATGTTTATAATTCTGCTAAAACGGCTGTTTCTTCAGCTTCTAGTACAAGCGTGAGTGATATTACCATAATGACCCAATAAAGCCTATAAAGCGCAATGTCTGAGGTTTTCGGAAACCGTAGGAATTTTCCCGATTGCACAAACAGTGAAAGAGTTACACCCATGCAAACTGCATATGCGCTTGAGGTCGACTGATATGGGTTTTTCTAAGGCCGATGCCGATTTTTGAAAATTTGGTCAACCAATGGCCGATATCTACAGCTGATTTTTCAGGTTGGTATTTACAGACATTTTTTTTAAAGCACATTAACTGTTCAATACTATTGAAACACTCAGATAATTAAGATTTTTATGCAGCAGTATAAATTAAATTATTAATATAAGTACACATAGTACTATTTGTGTTAATATGATTTTTTTCTAAATCAACTGACAGCCCCAGCTTTAAGACATTAATTCAGATCTAAACTGATAAACAAACCAATAAAAGCAGTGGTGATGTAGATTTTTTCTGAATAGAGAAATTTAACAGCTTTAACAGGTGGGCAGCTTACCTATAATGAGGGGTTTAGTTTTAGTCATAGTCTGTGATGGACTGTATTACCGTCCAATTGTTTAGGATTGTTTTGACACAGGAAGTGGTACATTAAGCCATTTTCACCTCTAAAGCATGGATTATTATACAATCACTGAGATACTATGCACTGATTGCAAAAATCTTAGCCGATACAAACATTCAGAATGACATTTCGACTGATAGCTGATGCAGATACCAATATAACTTTGTGTTTCTTTGTTTTTTGCTGCTATTTATTCCCCTTTTAACCAAGAAATCTTTGACACGAGTAAGTATTTTAATGTCGTTCAGCCCTTGATGACAACATCTCTGAAAGAACACAGATTCACTCATTCATTTATAAAAAAAATCCTTTAACATAAGACAACATATGACCAATACTGGCCAATATCAGCAAATATTAGTCACTTCCAAAGTAAAGCCGATATATCAGTGCATCCTTTAACAGCAGCATTAATGTTTAGGTCATATAATTCAGTTCTACAGCTCAGAAGAAGCAAGTGCCAGTGTTTAGGATTACTTTAAGAGGTGTTTGCTTGAGGCTAAACGACTAATTTCCCAGTGCAATACAATGCTATGTGACCATTTGTACCTGTGTTTGTATCCCTGAGTAATTACTAGGATTAACTGACTGCTGGGGGTGAATTCTACACTGTAAACAAATGCTCAAAATTGCTCCAGTACCAAGGAAAACCATGGGATTTCAGCTCATTATACTATGCCTGAGTGTGACACCCTCAAGTCCCTCTCATTGCTGGATTTGTCATGGGGCTGGTGTCCACTTGCTTGACTTTCAAGTGCCGTTGTATGGAATTCATCACAAGAGTAGCCTTTCGTCTCACCCTTTGTTAAAGTTTGGATAAAGGGATAAAAGGGCAGGCACGTCCAGCATCCTGAAGGCTTAGTCGGGATCCCAACAGAACCATCCCTAACTCATCAAAAAGGTCACGGCTACAAAAAGTAACATGAAAAGACTTGTTTTGACATCACTGCTTTTTTTAAGCCAGTCTCATCCGTTTTATTCATAGAGAAGATAACAATGTGGGGAGAGCGGGGCCGCCTGAGAAGTGATTGTCAGGAGGAGGGGAGGCATTCGGCAAATGACATGACACACTTCCAAAGTAATGCTGGCGGAGACAACAAATCCACCCACATCTTTATCTGTGATCAAAGCTGAGATTTATGATTCTGTGCATTTGCGGTGCAACCCTCGTTCGTCGTATCTTGCTGCCTCCTAACACGTTATCTCTAAGTGTTGGGGCTATCAAAGGGACTTTTCCAGTTGACATATTTGACCCTCCACTGATGCAAAAATGAAATTTCCCCAGAGTGACACTTTCATCAGGCCACTTACTGCCTTGACCTTCCTCAACTTGTGCCCTTTCTCTGCTATAAACATGGATAATGCGCGTCAGCCTCAGAGGCCAGAGTCCATCAAAATGTGCATCATCATTGGACACGTGTGTCCTATTGCATTAGTGTTGCCACTAGCGACTAATTTTCTAACGATTAGTCTTTCAACTAATTTTTCAATTAGTCAACTCATCTAAGCGACAATTTAAAAAAAAAAATCAAGTGTTTGTTACTTTTTATTCATTTATTTTATTTTACCTTTATTTCACCAGGAAGTCCCATTGAGATCCGAAATCTCTTTTGCAAGGGAGACATGGCCAAATTTAGCAGCTGTACAAAGTCCAAACAATATAAAACACATACATGATACACAATAAACAATAAAACACAATAACAGTTATTCCATCATAATGGCATCAAGACAAACAGTGACATTCCTCCTTCACTGCATTCTCCGTGATACTTTTAAAATCACTAAGAAAAATGAACGTTTGACGCTTAACAGTTTTTTGAAGATTATTCCATGACCATGGTGCATGATGGGAAATGCTATTTTTCCAAAGTCTGGCAGAACTCGGGGAATGTCAAAAGCAACCACTTGGATTTTGTTGTGTCCATTTTATTTTCAATACAAGTCAAGGGTCTAAACATAATATATCACCTGTATCGTGACAAAAGCAAACAATGTAAATATAAATATTAAAGAAATTACAAAGTGGGATGTTTCCATGTAAGAGTGGGGGTGGATGAATGAATGAGGTATGCACAAATCCATGGGGGGCGTAGGAATGAATGAGGTACGCATGAATCTGCGGACTGGGGGTGAACTGTAAGACGCTCATAAGACGGGGGTGTCTCTCTCTCTACAGCTGCAGGTGCCGTGGCCAAAAATAAATAGGCGGTCAATAGTAAAACGACGTGTCGACTAAAAAAACTGCCGTCGACTAATTTTCAGTCGATTACGTCAACTAAGTCGACTAACCGCAGCAGCGCTACGTTGCATAGAGAGATGCATGCAAGTATGGGTTAGTGGAGGCTGAGGCTGAATGTGATGCTGGAGGAGACAGCTGCACGCGGCATATGGGGCTAGGACGGTCCAGATTTGACATCTCGAAGCCCGTCTGAGTCCTCTGATTACAGCGATGGACTCTGGCTCCATGAATGGATAACAATTCCTGTGTCTACAAGTGAAAAGATCATATGTCACGCGTCTCGTAATCTCAAAAACAATCTGGTGTTTGCAGATGCAGAGCAGAGAGGGAGAAAAAAAGTGCAGCTGTGGGATTTGTAAGCGGTTATATTTGCTTATCAAAAGGCTTAAAATGAGATGTATGAGCAGAAAATTGACATAGCAACAAAGAACATACACTGATAAGAAGTGAAAGCTAATTGTTTCTTCTATTGCGACATCAGCGCACAGAAGCAGAGGTACGCCTCCGCCATGTTGAACTGAAAGCAACTGTCAAAAAAGCACTATAGGTCTTTCTCTTTGCTTTGTTGCATCTCTCTGCTCTTTGATACCGGCGAGTTTTCTGCTGCAGGAATTATCAGCTTCTTAAGGGATCGTCGAGGCCCCATAAGAGCCATAACCTTCTGGTAACTGTCTGAACAAGTTGCATGGACAACTTAGTATCATTTTTTGCCACTTCAGGCCTCCTAAATCTAATAATTGGTCCCAGAATGCAGGGGATCAATCATTTATATTTCACAGCTACCGCAATAACAGCCCACCATCTTTGCAGCTAACATAAAACATATTATTAACTTCCACATCTATGCATTCCTGAACATTCCCCTTGTAGCTATGTACAAAAGTGGCTCACATGAGTATTGTCTGCTGTGTTGCCTAATGGTTAGCTGAGGTCTCCAAAATGAAAAGCAGTCAAGTTTAGTAAGATTTTCCATGATATTAAGCTCAACAATCACATCATGCAATTAATACGACTGACCCTGTGGCACATTATCATTCATGCCTAACAACTTCCTTTTCAAATGTGTACAAAACTGCTATAAGATTAGTAGTTGTACAATCTATCATGCAGAATCAAGTATTAATAGAGTGACTCATAATATGCTGCTAAACAACCAGTTACTGGGGAAGATCCAGTCAGTGGCCACTTCATTAGGCACACTGATTCAAGCACATATTAACGCAAACATGTAATAGCCCAATAGCATGAGCAACTAAATGCATTTAAGCATCATAATGGGGCGACTGGTTCAAGCTGATAGGAGGATATCAGAATAGAATAGAATAGAATAGAATTTATTGTCATTGTGCTAGTCCAGTCAGTACAATATTAACAATACACCAGTGCTACAGAAATAAGAATAGAGCAAATAACTATAAAACTAGACTAAATATAAGATAAGAAAATATTTAAAAAAAATTAAACATGAAAAAAGTAAGATAAAAATAGACCTAAGTAGAATAACAAAACCGGACAAAATATGAATAGATACAAATTACAGTATTAACAGTATGTGACACTATCTATGCACAATATTAACAGTATGTATTATCAATGAATGTATTATGTATGTATATCTATGTAAACAGTATCTATACCTATGAACCAAGTCTATATGAAAATAGTGCATTTCTTTTGAATAAATATTGCGTTGTTCTTGCAGGACAGAAGATTATTGTGCGAGCTGTAGTACATCATTCCAGCTGAGGTATGTGGAAAAATCATCTCTAAATACATGCGTCAAACCTTGAAGCAGACAGGCTTCACCTGCAGCATATCCACATACCGGCCACTTTATTAGACACACTTGTTCAGTTGGTTACTAACACAATCAGATGGCAGCAAGTCATTGTATTTAGGCATGTAGTCACTGTCAAGACGATCTGATGAAATTAAAACTGAGCCTCAGAAGAAGGAACTGAGTTGATTTAAGCGCCTTTGCACATGGCATGGCTGTTGGCGTTGGACAGGCTGGTGTGAGTCTTTCACAAACTGCTGATCTACTGGCATTTTTACATACAGCCATCTCTAGGGTTTACAGAGAAATGTCCAAAAAAAGAGAAAATACCCAGTGAGTGGCAGTTCTTTGGGTTAGAATGCCTTGTTGATGTGAGAGCTCTGACCAGACTGGTTCAAGCTGATACAAGGGCAACAGTAACTAAATTAACCCTTTTAAGACTGCCATTATAACAGGCTGCTTTTCTTTGCAATAAAAGTGTCAGAAAATGTATTTTTTGCCAATTCTTTTGCATCTTTGTTTTCAGGAAGAACTTAACTTTCAGTATCTGGCCCTTAATTATCATTATTATAGATAATAAATGCTTAAAACAGTGTGTTTTAGTAAAAAAAAAAAAACAACAAATGACTCAAAGTTTTTCCACATATTTATTATCACAAACAACTATAAATGTCCATAACTAAACTTTTTGAGATTGCAGAAATAAACATTCAACTATTTTACATCTGCTCAAACATGCTTTTTGGTCTGGAACATTCAGTACCTATATAATGGATTCACATTTTGTGTTATTTCTGGGCGTTTCTCAGTCTTTGACACAGTTCCTTTCAAACTGTAATTGAGTCCTACGTTGCTGCTGCAAAGTGTTATGTACTGTCAGAAAACTCAGGATCTCAGCTTTCCGATGCTGTTTGAATTTTGTGGAAAGGAGTTACAGGAATTTGAATGTTGTAAAGTGCAAAATGTAGCACTTGCTGTTGTTAAAGGGTTAAATATCCACTCAGTGCATCTGAGGTGGACAGAGGAGCATGTCTGAACGCACATGTCCAACCTGGCTACAGCTGCCTTTAGGGGGGTCGTTTACAAGTAGCTGGGGATTTTGTAAACAGAGATTTATGTCTGCGTTTGTGTGTTTACACGACAACGATGGACACGCACAGCAGACACAGGTTTCTAATCCCTTTGGCCAAAGTGGAGATTTTGGCAGATCTCTGTTCGTGTTGATACTGGCGAATGTTAGCATATTACCTAATTAGCGCCCACTACATCTGCTTAACAGGATCTTCGTGTATTTAAGGCTTTTATGAGGCATTCCACATTGTCATACTTCATATTTTGTTCATTTTATCTGTTTATCCTTTATGTGTTCTGCCCAGTTCAGTAAAACATCAATTAAGTCGCAATTTACGTCCGTGCACAGCGGCCTTCATGAACTAAAACCAAAACATAATTGAAAAACAGACGCAGCTGTTAATGACTGCAGAGTTTAAACCCTTTTTCATCCCTTCTGTCACATCTCAAAAGCAATTTGTGGTTGGAAATAAAGTCACCAACTCATCCATTTACTTTACAATGTATTGGCTACGTGTCTCGGATGCGGAACCAAGAAAACTACATCTCCATAGGTTCATAGCGGAAGTAACATTTTGCTCAGGATTCTGATTGGTTAGTGGCACTCGATCGTCCTGCTACACTGCCATCTACAGGCCTGGCATGCTCTTGACGGTGTAGATATACAGGGCCATGTAAACACAAAGTTTTCTGAAAAACAATCATGTCTGAACGTGTTTTTTCAGAAGAGGGGGAAAATCTCTTTTAAAAATACCCAGCTACGTATAAACATAGCCTTAGTATGATGTCAAAAAAGGGTTATAGTTTTTTGATTTCATGGTCAAGACCTGCGTATGACTCTGTTCTTTCAGAGAAAAACAGTATATTAGACGAGAACTGCAATGAACTTTGCAATGAATGCAGAGTACATTATCACTGTTTTTGTAAGCTGCCCTTTACCTTTTCCCTGGTGGACAGAACAGCTTACCAACAAGAAATGCATTAGCACAGATAATAAACTACTTGCTGCTAAGAAACTTGGAGAGACAGTGTGCTCTCATTGTCCAGACCTTATGTAAGCAGACAGTCTGACCAACAACACTCCCTCACTGGCTGTGACAGGCTGGCAGAGCAGCTGCAGGGACAGGTAAAGCGTTAGAAAACCTCGCACGCACACATCCAGATGCCTGCTTTTTCTGCGTTGGCTGCATGCCACTGGGGTTAAATGCCTGGCTCAAGAGCAGGTCGGATATATTCGTGCTATGGAAAGAAGTACAGTATGAGTTTCTTTCACGTTCTCGCCTCCTGCTTTGGGGATTTGAAAAAGTTACTCTTTTGAGCTCAAACACACTTCCTTTTCCATTAGGCTATCACCGCCCCAAAACTTCATATTGGTTTTCTAGCAGACTGGAACCAATCTGCACGGCAGGAAGCCTTTCCCAAAGCTAGTGCCTGACTATCTCTGTCTCGCAAACAACTCCGACTCCATCCCTGTGCTGTTGTTGGAATTGCATGTTCATGTGAGCATGATGTGTCATACTGAAAATGCAACAGGAGGGTTTTGCAGGCGAGCAGCTTGGATTCAGAGTTTGTCAAAATTTGATGCATGTACAATGCAACATAAAAAGGTGAAAAATAACGGCACAGCAATAGCTTTTTAAGTGAACGTGCTCTGAGTGACAGGTCTTGTTCCTGGGTTAAAAACTATTTCATAAATCTGTAAGTGGCTAACCCATAAAGACCCAGTGCTACTTTTGTGGTAATACCCAAATACATTTCTCTCTAGATTTCACCTTTTTTTAAACAATTTATCAGCATTTATTATAATATTATCCTCTGTACTTTGTGTTTTTTCAGTGAAAATCACATATTAAAGTTGAGGGTTACTATATCAGAAACAGAAAACTGAAGAAAAAGTGATTTTCTCAGCAAATCTATCATTAACTGTGTGTCTATCCACTGTCATTGATCCAACTCCATGGGTTTTACTGGTGAATCAGTGTTGTAGAAGATGATGATGTTTCCATGGTAACGACAGAGCCTCTGAACGTCCAAATGGGTCGTATCTGATGACCATGAAAAGATGACAAACTGCATTTTACACCAATTATGTACATGGATTGAAGGGTGAAGTAAAGGGAAGGTTAACATCTGGTCAAAAAATTTTTATTACAATTATCTACACCAGACTTATATTTTTGGGTAGGTAATTACTTATATTTTCAGGAAAATGTATTTGGAACTGAGAAAAAATGTGAAACAAATTTTTTGAGGAGTTTTATGAGTGTGAATGTTTGTAAAGTGCCAACGTTTTCTGCCATCATTCTGGGTTCATTTTACAAACTTGCATAAATAAACAACATTTATTCCAAATACATTGATATTTAACCATTATTTAATTTATGTCATATTCTCAACACAGTGTCTAAAAAAACTCACTTTTTCTTCTGTTTTCTCTGTTTTGAAATAATAACCTTTGAATTAACTCAGATTTTTCTCAAATATAGAAAATTAAATATGGAAAAATAAATGATTTACAGTGAAAAATGTAAAATATAGAGGATAATATTATAATAAAAGGTGATAAATCACTTAAGAAAGGTTACATGGAGAGAAAAAAAATCATCAGGGAACTGCCACAAACATCTTTCTGGGTGAAAAGAAGATCTCTGTCCACACTGTGTATTGGTTTTGTCGATGCAACTATTCCCCACTGAAATATGCTGCAGATCTCTGTGTGTGGGTTTGGAATCACAAGTGCAAATTCAAGAGTGTTTGGTGATTCAAGGATGAACCTGGGAATAAAACGAAACTCAAGTGTACAAGAAAAGGCTTAGGCTTAATGGATGGGCTTCTAGATAAACATCACACAGACTGGAGTTATTTAATGTTTCGTAGAGGAAGAGCTGAATTCATCTGAGCGCTTTAGGCAAACACTCCTGAGCTAACGAAGCACAAAGTTAGCCGACTGGCAAATAACTTGTCAATTGACATGAGGGGATTTGCAGATGCTTTAGAACAAAATCAGAAAATCGAAACGGCATTTGAAAGGTTTTTGTAGCATTATTCCAAAAGGGTAATTATGGCTTATTCAGCTTCAATTGTACAGAGGTAATGGAAACGGAACAATATGAAGGAAAAGACAAAGCATTAGCAACCAACACATCCTCCAATGAAATACGTTACATTCACCAAGTTTGATTTCCAGCAGCTGCAGAGGCATCTATTAAATAAAACCAGCAGATAAAAGCAGGAACACATATAGCAGGGGCCAGATATAGAGGCCGTGTTCACACAAAACCCAAATATTTGCCTTTTCCTGCACTTAAAGTGGCATAAATAAACACAAAATGTACAATGATAATGAGCACACGCTCCACATGCTTTGGACCATGTTCATACAGGGTTTTTAGAGCAATCATGACACATTATGAAGCAATATATGTTTCATCAATGTCTTATATTCTTATCGTCAGTAAAATAAAAAGAATTCGGCTCAGAAAAATGTGACCTTTTCAGTACTATGCTGCATGTGGAACCACGATGTATATATGCACATTATACAGGGTGTCCCAAAAATCAGTTTAGATGTCCATATCAGAGTGACTACATGGTCAGGAGAAATGATACTTAATAGGACTGATTTTGGACATAAAATGTTTTATTCTACAAATTTAAAATGAAAAATTGTAGGGGATGGTAATTTATAATCCTGTTGGCGCTTGTTTATGAAATTTTCTAACAAATTCACGTTGCGCATTCACATCTGACAGAGTTTGGGTGTACTTCAATACACAGAAGGCCTTTTCTGTTGCAGGAAATGGCATGTATTCCTAAAAGCACAACAATAAAAATGATTACACTTTTTCTGAGCAAAAAGAGCAAACACATTTTAAACAAACTGTTAGGTGATGAAAGGATTTCAAATTTTCTGGGACACCTTGTATTTAAGTAACTAATTCCAAATTTATATGCATATCAATATAAATACCAAATTTCTTATTTTTCACTCATTTGTGGGGTCTTTTTCTCTGTACTTGCTTATTTCCCCACAGAAATCTTATCTTATCTTATTTTATCTTAAGCATCTTCTGAAAGTTGTGAAATGCTAGAAATGCATATTTATTTGTTGACCTAAATAAAATCTGTGATACATCTGTGGGTCTGGGAATAGATGCTTGACAGTATTTTTAATCGTAGCTCATAGCATATGTGTGTCCATCACCTCAGTCACCATCGTTTTCCATTCTGTCCTTTTCCTTCTGTTTGTACGTCAAAACCAGACACTGACAAATACAACTCATTTCATTTTTCTACTTCTTCATGAGTAAGTCTCAGTTTCACATTCTGCCCTCTATGAATTCATTGCTGTGATGCAAAATTTGTGATGCAAATGATTTATCGAGGGAGTATCGACATCCATTTATCCACTAGTGGGAGTGGGAAAACAGCCTCATGCATGTGCATACAATTCCACGACGAACATGACCACGTCTATCCACGAAAAGGAAGAATATTCACGTTAGACACAGCTTTAATCAGGAATCTGCACACAGTTTTATTCATCTGTTCGGTATATACATGTTCTGTGATGTAGCTGGATGCTATCTTTGAGACCTGTATCCATGGTGACATGACTGATGCAAGAAGGAGGACACTTTTTGGATTGAAAATGCTTTTAGTACAAATGAATCCTGCTGCAGTTTGGGCTGATGCAACACAAAGAATATACGTCTTCATATGTTATGTGGAGTTCTACTGTTGATCTAAAGCAGGAGTGTCAAGGGACCACGTTCAACCCAATATGATCTGAAGAGGCCCAGACAGTAAATTAAAAACATAATAATATATAAAAATGCCAACTCCAAACTTTTCAATGTGTTTTAGAGTGAAAATAGTAAAATTACATTATGGTTTACATCTATCATCTATCCTTTAAAAAATGTGAATAACATGAACCACCATGAAAAAACTAAAATGTATTTAATTTGAACAATGTTATACCTCAGTTTATCATTTACACATGTAAATTACAACTTACAGATCACAGTGGATCTACAAATACATAAAAATATTTATTAACAGGCAGAATTTTGGTAAAACTATACTTACTTCCCTTAAGACATTTCTAGTTGTTCATATTTTTTTGTGAAAAGCTAGTTTGTAAATGTACCTATTTTCAAGTAATTTAACTTTTCAAAATAAGGAGGAAAAATTGGGAGTCGTCATTATTTGTAGGTTATTATGATAGTATTTTACTGATCTGACCCACTTGAGACTAAAGTAAGGCTTTATAGGGCCCCTAAAGTGAAATAAGTGACTGTTAATATCTTGAGTGTAATTTTTGCGTTTCACAAATTTATCCCACGAGCCAGACTGGACCCTTTGGTGGGCCGGTTTTGGCCCATGGGCCGTATGTTTGACACCTATGCTCTAAAGGCTCTATAGCTGGGTTTCCATCACCCACAAAAATGTGCAAAATGTAAATTGTGCAATAAAAAACGAAATGGAAACACCAAAATGTCGCAAAAATTGTCAAAGATCACAAAGTTTTTATGCTCTCAAGAGACGTTTCGATATAGAAGTACAACACAAAAGTATAATGGAAACACATTTTCACACATCCGTGCACGGTGGTTTCACTCAGGCCAAATGTCTGACCTATGACCCTGGACTCAGAACAGGTGGTTCTAGTTTGTATTGGGCAATAGACACTGGCTTTTATGGAGGAACTGCTCCCTGAGGGCAGGACAAGTCTGGTGCCACAAGAGGTTCAATAACATCACACAGCTCAGTAAACGTTGTCCGGGTCTTTTGGAAATTCTGGATCCACAACTTGGTGAATTCCAGATGTACAATTCTCTCCCAGAAATCCATTCTGCATTGGCGCTGCCATAAATAAGGGACAATTATACGTTCCCTTCTTCTTTTGTTTAAGACAGTCACTACAATAGCGTCAAACTCAGTGAGTCCATCTTCCTTAAACGAGCGTCTTGTGAGAACTATACGGTATTTTACGAGAATTACGACATGTCACAAGGCGGGACTTTACTAGAATCACGCATCAGAAGCCGAACACTCTTTAATGGAAACACCTCCGTGTACTTTGTCAAAATTGTACGAATATCGCTTTTATTTTGTGGAAAATTGTAACCGAAGCCCAGCTAGTGAGAGGTTTCTACTGCATCTCCTGCAACTTTCTCACAAGAATCCCTTGAGACATGCTGGTGACAAATCCACTGCACAGCTCGTGTGAGTGTCAAGGGTTAAACCAGAGGAGTTAGCTGTGACATAACCGTGTGGAGTGGTCTATAGAGGCCCCAGTGCTGAAGGAAGAGCTTAGTGAACACACACACACACATAAGGTTGAAATGGATAACTGGGACTGTCAGTGAAGTGACTGCGCATGTCCTGTCTGTGTGCACGGATGCATCAGTGTGACTCAAATCGTGTGAAGTGTGTGACTGTCACAGCAAAGTAAATGTGTGACTGTCATTTGGACAGCTGAGACCCGCCGCATCCTGATGTTTGCACAGCCGCCCACTCCAATATGTCTGCAGAGCCACGCGAAAGCTGTTCAAGGCACAGAGAAGAGAAAAAAGAAAGAGTTTTCCACAGGCAGAGAGATCCCTGCCTGTTAAGTCTCAAATGCTCAGAAAGACGCATGAATATGATCACTGAGACAGACATAAGAACGCACAAACATACACACGGCAAACCAAGCAACGCTTTAGTCACCCAAGTAAGATTTCAACCCATTTGCAGCCGGTGCAGGAAAGGTTATCATTATATATATATATATATATATATATATATATATCAGCGTCCTGTGTTTTTACACATTGTGTCTTATTGCACATCTTTATACTTTATTATCTGACGCCTACAGCTGCACGGTGCCTTTTAGGAAAGCGAGCCACTGGAGAAAATGAACATTTCTGACTCGGGGCCATGCAGGGAGCAATCACAGCGAGCATAAATGGACCACTGACCCCTTTAGCTTAATCCAGAGAGGTTAATGCATTAAATATGGAACACTTCCAAGCACTAAAATACAAGGACATTCTACTGGAGATTTACTTTTGCTTTGAACATTTAAGCACCTCATCTTCAACACATCCTGACTAGGTTAGCCCAACTTTTAGCGCTTGGTAAAGCATTCTGATTAAGTTCTGCATTATTCATACTGAGGTTTCTGGGGCTGAATTAACCCATACAGACCCAAACAGTCACCAACAACCAAAACCATCTATTGATCTAAAATAATTAATAACTTCTGAGCCACCGAATCCGATCAATAATTGGTGTAAAATGCTGTGTGTTATGTATTCATAGTTATCACATATGACCCAAACACCGTCATCTTCTACACCATTGATTCACCAGTAAAAGCCATGGAGCTGGATCAATGACAGTGGATGGACACACTTGGTTTATGTCCAGTTAATGATAGATTTTACTGACAGTCACTTTTTCTTCAGTTTTCTCTGTTTCTAAAATATAATAACCCTCAACTGTAATCTAAGCTTTGATGAACATCTACATGATTAGTGAATTAAATACAGAAAACTGTGATTTACACAAAAAAAAAAAACAACCCACACAATACACAGGATATTATTAGAATGGTAATAAATCACTTCAGAATGGTTAAATCTTGAGAAAAATTCATTTGGGAACTACCAGAGAAGCCGCACTGGGTCTTTATGGGTTAAATGATCAAACAAATTAGTCAGTTTCCTCTTGGTGTGGCAACAATTGAATTGAATTTAACTGTGTTGTGGCGAAAATAACGGCATCTTGTTTTGCATTGCTTTGATTTGCCTTTGTTCCTCTTGTTGCTCATTTTCTGATTATGGTCAGTAGGATCTAGTTGTTTGATAAATTAATAGAGACCAACTGAAAGTAAATGATGCTCCGTCATTCAGAATATCATGCTGAGCTTTCATGGTGTGACGTTTTTGAGGTAATGGATGCCCTGTGATGCAACTACTCTGCGATACTGAAACAATATACACAACTACTAGGTCACATTCAATCAAGAAACAGCTTGAAAAGCAATAAATATTCCCAGTGAGGAGTGCTGCAGTCATTTACATCCTACCATGCCCTGTGACACGCACAAAAATGTAGGCCAAGACCGGCTGACCTCAATTTTGGATCAAAGTGGAACAAGATCTAAGTGTCTTTGAAGAAGGTTTTATTACTGGCGTTCTCGTGGTGGCCATTTCAGACTACTCCAACCAGGTAGAGCTCCGACAGCATGCAGGACGAGGACAAATTAAACATATTAAGGAATATTATACAGAGCAGTTTGCTAAAAAAAAAAAAAAAAAAAAAATTACTATCCTACCATATAAACCGATCTTCACTGAGTATTTGGAACATTTTAATATCCCTTTGTTTGTAGATATATTAGAACATATACTCTATAGACTTATCTGTTGAAAATGATGAATGACTTTTTCATTGCTCATTGCAAAGAATGATTAAAAAAAAAGTCTTGTTTTTATGAAGATTCTATATTTTTCTGCTTCAAACCTGTGCTATAGTTGAAACTCATTTGGATTCTATACTAAATTTGCTTCAAATTATCCATTAAATATTGGACAGAAGCTACTAAATACCATATCGATCGATCTTCACGGAGTATTTGGAACCATATCCCTTTAAATGATAAATCCTAACATATATATTATAGACTTACATTATCTGTTGAAAATTAATGACTTTTTACTGCTTATTGCAATGAATTATTTTTAAATAAGTCTTAGTTTTATGAAGATTCTATATTTTTCTGCTTCAAACCTGTGCTATTGTTGAAACTTATTTGGATTCTATACTAAATTTGCTCCAAATTATCAATTAAATACTTAATAGAAGCTGCTAAATATGATTAAACTGATAATAATTGCACTGTTTGAATACGTCTGAGTGACTGCATTAGTCATGCTTTGCTGTGTCCTCGACCCAGTGCATAATCAGTATTTTTCTAGACTCATTTTGCGATCGTCCTTCAGGAGCGCAGGGTTACAGTGAGGCCAGTGAATGGTTTCGTGAAAATAAAAAGCATTGTTTGGTTTGGCCTTTGCAGAGACCAAATCTGAAGCCATCTAATATTCTGTATCTGCTGGGTTTTGATGCTTCCTGACATGCAGCTGTTCAACTGAGCCTGCCCCCTGGTGGTTCCTGTACTTTTAATGCTCATAACTCAACCTTTTAATCCCGCTAACAACCTGGATCATCCCCTACAGATTCTGGTTGGGGTCGGTGTAAATGAATATATGAGGAATTGTAATATCCCTGACCTTACAACTCTGCATCTGCAACCATTTTATGATTTCAGGTACCATTCAACAGCATTATCTCATACAGGACTCTCAAACCACATTCAGCCCCGCATGATGTGAAGTGGGCCGGACCAGCAAAATAATAAGGAGCCGACAGCAAGGGTATATCCCCGAAATCCCCCCAATCCTCTAATATATAAATCTAACCACGACAATTGTTCGACAATCGATATGAACTCAATTTGAGCTACTTCAACCTGATAGCGGCAGAATAATGATCAGAGAACCAATTATTCCACACACAAAAAAAAAAAATCCACCTAGTGAATGAAAATGACACCATATGAACTCTGGATGCTAGCGAGAAAATGGACAATATGACACAAATTTTATCTCAGTCAGCTTATTATTGCTTGATTTATGTTAAAAAAACTGATTTTCGACTAAAGCGCCCCCATTTGGATGAGTTATAATACTCACAGAGCAGCTGAAATCCATAGGGTTCTTCCACTTGGGGTGCCCTGTGTTGGTAATCAAGGGAGAAGGAATCCAACTAAATCCGTCCAAGTTACCACGTATCCCTGAAACTCCATTTTAGAGATATAATAATAATATATAAATAATGTTAAGTCCAAACTTTTCTCTATGTTTTAGACTGAAAAATATAAAATTACTTTATGAAACTATTTACATCTATAAATAATAATTTAAGAAAATGTGGACAACTTGAACAACTATGAACAATTTGGAATTTGTTAAGAAAAATAAGTGCAATTCTAACAATATTATGCCTCAGCTTCTCATTTACACATTACAATTTACAGATTATGTACAAAACACAGTGAGTCTACAAATACGAAACACAGTAACAGGCAGAATATTGTTAAACTTGCTCTTAATTCTCTTAAGACATTTCAGGTTATTCTTAGTTTTTCAGGTCATTCACACTTTTTATGAAAGGATAGTTTGTAAATGCAAAGATTTTCATATAATTTGACTTTTTTTTTTTTTTTTTACACTGAACAAAGAGAAAAATATTGGAGTTGTCATTTATTCGAAGCGGCTGTTAACAGTACTGTGGCACGAAATATGTATCTGTCTATTACCACAGAGCCAAATCAGCCCCCTCATTATATCATGTCTACACTGGTAACTTACACACTGAAAAAGTACCAAGGTAATCAGATTGCAAATAGGTCAACCTGAGACACAGTGGACATTCAGCTCACTCTGTAACTGCAAAGCGGAAGACTTGGGTTCAATCCCCAGCTGGAGTATCATTTCTTTTTTTTTTTTCTAAAGATTTTCCAGTGGGGGACGGGGCGGTAGGTAAATCCGACATTGATATAAATCAGCCACTGGGACAACGTTCAGAGTGCAGAATTCCACAGGACCACAGCACTCAATACACTCATCTGACATAGAACTGAAGTCACACGACACGCTGCCACATCGAACATGTAGCTCCGCCCACTTTCTCCAGCCTCCAGAGCAAAGAACACCATAAAACAACATGCAGAGCATTTAGAACAATAATTCCTGTCCTGCTCTATATATTATCACTAGTTTGTACAAATGCTAACATTTGATTGGCCCTGTGGCAATAGACAAACCCATATTTCGTGCCGCAGCACTGTGGCAGTAGACGTTGCCTTATTTATTTGTGTTTTAAAATTTGTGTTTCACAGATTTGTCACAGGGGCCAGTTTGGACCCTTTGGTGGGCAGGTTTAGGCCCACGGACCGCATGTTTGACACCTGTGGTCTAATACATTTATCAAACACAAAAAAAAAAAAAAAAAACAAATGAGGGAATTGCTTTACAGAGTGAATGTAGCGTTTCAAGGCCTTCTTTTCCACTCCATCAGTTCATTTCTTGGCCGGCACTTAACATGGTGAACAATGTACAACATCTGGCCTCCTGCACACACAACTCCAGCATTTCCACTAACACTGCACTGTCGTTCACGCTGAGATTAAACCTCAATCCACAGTGGCCTCGGAAGAACACTCAAGAAACATTTCCATTACTGCAAAGAGCAGTGGGGCACACTTGTGGGTGGGTGTGTGGTGGTGGTGGTGGTGGTGGGGGTCTAAGAGAGGCAGAGCAAGTTGTTGCAGAAAGAATGTATATTGAATCAATACAGTCAGTGAGAACAAACATTCAGTGGAGCTCTGCAGCGAACACGTACCCACTGTGGTCTCTGAAGTGGAAGCGCTGGGGACACTGGGAGCCAAAGGATGAGGTCAAAAGAAATGCTCTGAATGTGCGCATGCATTTACCAAGTAGAAGAAGAAATACATGCGTGAGGAGAATAAACACACACCGACTGACAATATATACAGGCAGTGTGGGGAGGAATATAAATATAAGATTATAATAATGAGATCATATTTTACCTATAGAGCACTTACCAAACACAGAACGGTGTTTTACAAACGAAGAAGGACAAATACAGGAAGTAAGAGAAGTAAATGTGACTAAATGTAAAGCGCTTAAAGGTTTCATTTGTGCAAAATGAGGCGCTTGTAAAAATTTAAGTTGCATTTTAATTCATGACAATAAAAACAACATATAATTTAAGAACTATGAAAATAAATTAATCTAGAAGCAATTTTTTCCATCAACAGAATAACAAAAGATCACGCAGAGGGGATTTTATATGTTCATTACTGTTATTTATCTTTTTTCCATGCATTTCACTCTGCTATCATTTTTAGGCTGTCTAGTAATAAAGGTGTACAGGTGAAACAGTTTACCTGTTTATTACATTGAGGGGATGTTAAAATGACAATAATAAAACAGGAAATGGTAGTTTGGGTGCAATTTTTCTCTTCTTGGAGACATGAGACCTAGTTACTCAAATTTTTGTTCATCTTTCATTAATTTTGCTGCTTATGTTTGTGCCTTTTTGTTCCTTATTATGTTCATTTTTAACTAATTTGTTCCTCATTTATTTTATTTTATTTTTTTTTTACTAATTTTGCTGCTTATATTTGTCATTTTTATTTGTTTTATTAATTATTTTGTTCTTTTTGTTTATTGTGGTACTTATGATTTTTTTTTTTATTCATTGTCTTGCTTATTTTGGTCAGTTTTTATTCCTTTTATCTCATTTTGTTCATTTTTCATAGATTTTGCTGCTTATGATTGTACATTTTTGTCCATTTTGTTCCTTATTTTGTTAATTTTTCACTAATTTGTTTCTCATTTAATTTTTTTTTCTTACTAATTTTGCTCCTTATATTTGTCTTATTTATTTTATTAACCATTTTGTTCTTTTAGTTTATTGTGGTACTTCTAATTATTTTTATTCATTTTCTTGCCTATTTTGGTCAGTTTTTGTTCATTTTATCTTATTTTGCTCATTTTTCATTGATTTTGCTGCTTATATTTGTACCTTTTTGTTCCTTATTTTGTTCATTTTTAACTCATTTGTTCTTCATTTAATTTTTTTTTTACTAATTTTGCTGCTTATATTTTATTAACCATTTTGTTCTTTTAGTTTATTGTGGTACTTATGATTATTCTTTATTCATTTTCTTGCCTATTTTGGTCAGTTTTTATTCATTTTATCTCATTTTGCTCATTTTTCATTGATTTTGCTGCTCATGTTTGTGCATTTTTGTCCATTTTGCTCCTTAATTTGTAACTTTTTAAAATATCTATCCATCCATCTGTCCATCTATCTATGATACAGAATGAATTTAGGCTTGTTTGTGATTGATTCATAGATGAACAACCCTGTTGCCTGTTGGTCTTTGGTGACAGATGACTCCATGCCAGCAGCAGCAGATGAGAGAGCAGGAACGGGGGGGGGGGTCTACTGGAACTGTCAGGCACCCCTGGGTCCACACATACAGCTCTTTGTGCTTTCGGGCCGCATTGGGAGGCCAATCTGTGTACTGTGTTCCACTTTTAACCACATTTTGACAAAACGTCCACTGAATGTCCTGTGTTCGAACACTGAAAGGGACTTTAGAAAAGCCATTCCGCTTTCATTACTGTGTTCATTTTACTGGCAGCTGTCAAATTTGCCAGGAGATATTGCCCTCTTTGTTTTCAGACTCACTGGCTTTCTTTTCCAGGGAAATGTCAAATATTATCTTTCACACTGTGGGAATTATTCGAGTTGCGCATGGAATGAGTCATGTCCATGTACAATGATAACCTTACATAACTGGTGGTGCTCAAGGATTCTGGGTAGTTAACTTGAGCTGCATTTTTATACCGTTAAGTCCAAATCATGAAACACCCAAATATACACTGGGCTGCGAGTGCTGATTTGAGCAGAAAGAGAGGCGTGTCATCATATTCTTCAAATGTTTTACTGCTGACTGCTTTCTTATACTTTAAATATTGTATTTTAAGGAGCTCTGTGCTGAGCAGGAGATTCGCTTTGGAAAGAAACACTCCTTGTTATATTGTATGCTGTCTATTGTTGCGATTTCCGCAATTATTCTTAAGAATCTCATTGTTATTTTTGCATGGTTAAATTATAAATGATAAGCTTATTCGGAGAAAAACACAGGCTTCTTTTCTATAATATAGTCACTGATAATAAGATGTAAAGATGTGGTTCAGCTCTTCGCATTTTGCACTGGTTTACTCTTAACGTGGGTGGATGGAGCAGCAGCGGTAGCAAAAGTGGAGAAGGAAAGTTCCTCTTTGCCCAAGGAAAGATTCAAAGGGGGGCTCCTTTGCATCGCAAGCGTTTGAGGTTAATGTCTTTGAAAACATTATTGTCCTCAATGAGTCTGTTACGAGTGGAGGTTTGCTGGAAATATCTGGACGTTGCAGCATTTATCCTGCTTCACCCCGTCTTCCTAAAGCGGGAAACATGCTACAATTTTGCTGAATCAAATCTACTTCATCCAAACTTTCGGGCCCAAAATAGCCTGCCAACTTTCAACTGTCAATCCAGAGGCGACATGAATATTTTTACTATTCATTATTCCTCAACTTATGGCCAAACACCCCACAAAGCAATATTATTAATCTTGAGGAGGAGGGTAATTTATTTTCTTTGGCATGTAAAGATAATTAAGTGGGGGGGGTGGGGGGGTGGATGGGATTAAGAGTGTGCTCACTTGTTGCAGTCTCACATGTCTTGGCATCATTCCCAATACTTTGAGTTGATGTCAAAATACAATTACTCACCCAATGAACCACCTTCTGTTCCCGTGGGAAGCGCTAATCTGCATTTTGCAAATATCACAGTTAAGATGCATGTGAATGAGCACGGTATGGACATTTGTGCGAGTTTAATAAGCTACGAGCTATCATGTAATAACCGTACATGAATTTAACGCAAGGCGAGGGGGGTTGGAAGCTTATATTTGCACTTCTACAGGATAACTCGCGATTTTAATTGTAAAAATGTTAAGCTTACATTTAATTCCGCTGCTGCCACTTAGAGGAAATTAACGTTCAAATTACTTTTAAGCTGCGGACATTCCATTTTATTGAATAATACGGAAATGAAAGAGGAAAAAAAAATGTTCCTGCTTGAGGAGACTGTAGCCACTTCAACAAAAAAGCAAGTACTTTAGCTCACAGGGATCGACGTGCCAATTTTCTATTAAAATACAATGAACAGATAGAAAGTAAGTGGAGACAAAGCCCCAAAACTTCACTTTTATTGTTGATGATAAAGATGTAATTTTTGCATCTACCTAAAGTGCACACATATATTAAACGCAGGGTTCCTACAGTTAAATGTAAGACCTTTAGGACGACTTGAAGCAAAATTTAATGCCCATTTCACAGCTATACTGGCAAAAATCTATGACTCCTAGAATTTAGGAAAACTCGTGTCAATCAGGTTGAGAACCAGGCAGTATTAAATTGACACTTCCCCATGTGTACTTCTCATTTCTGTGATCATTTCTCACCAGGGGTTGCAACGTTAGCGCTAATCGGTTCCTAATTACAATATAAATTGCCGGGTTGGAACGTGTGGAATTGAATAGAATAACATTACTTTGCAGCTTGGACATTTAACCCATAAAGACCCAGTGCTACTTTTCTGTCAGTTCCCAAACGAAATGTTCTCTATGCCTAACCTTTAAGTCATTTATCACAATTTATTTTTAATATTATTATTGTATTTCATCAGTATAAATCAGGTATTTTCCCATATTTAATTTGTTGATCATGTAGATGTTCATAAAAGCTCAGATTAAAGTTGAGGGTTATTATATCAGAAACAGCGAAAACTGAGAGAAAAGTGACTTTTCCAGTAAAACCTATAATTAACTGAACATAAACCAAGCATTTCCTTCCACTGTCACTGATGCAACACCATGGGTTTTACTGGTGAATCAATGTTGTAGAAGATGACAGTGTTTCTATGGTAACTATGGAGTCTCTGAACGTCCAAATGGGTCATATCTGATGACTACGAAAAGATGAAAAACTGGATTTTACACCGATTATTTGCATGTACTGATAGGATTAATGGATCAACAGGTATTAAACAGGTTACATCAGATGGTCAGTGATGGATGTTTGGGTCTTTATGGCTTAAACACAACACAGCCAACAAGTTTATGGTAACTTATGACAGTGGTTCCCAACCTTTTTTTGGCTCCTGACCCCATTTTAACATTACAAATTTCTGACGACCCCAGACATTCAATACTGAGACATGTTTTTGCTAAAATTAATACGTGTTTGATCATGTAAAAGTTTCCTATACTATGTTGCAAATAAATGTTAATTTTAGACTGCATTTAGTCTATATAATGTATATTATTATGGACGGAGGCAGAAAAGCCAGGTTGAGATTACTGCACAAAGGGAGAATTGGATTTTCCTTGGTCAGGATATGTATAAATATTTTAAGGTATTAAATGCAGATTTGTGAATTCAAGACTTTTAAGAATTTTTAACACCCAGTGGGAACCCTGATTAAATTTAAAGGACAGTTGTTGAATAAGTCTTATTTGGTAAAGAAGTAGGACTACAGTTAATAGAAAATATAATATAATAGAAGTAAAATATAAATACATATTTGGGTAAATATCAATAAAGTACCAGTGTAGTTCAGACTTTGCTCAAGTTTACTTTACCTTCATGAAGCAAAACAAGAGCTTTTTTAGTCTCCTAAGTCAAATATGTTTAATACTTCCTGGCGTCTCTTTCAGTCTGAGACATGCCTTTCACCTGGGAATACATGTGCTAATTTTTTTTATCTCAATAAAGACGGTACGTGGGTGAGCGAGCGCACTGCAGCAAAGCTCAATGTGATCTGACTGTAGCGTCTGCTGAGAAAACACCTCCGTCGTATTTTCACAGCAGCTTTAAGGTGGCCATTGTTTCCCGTTCTCCAGCGTGGTAGGGTTCCCATCACTGTCAGTGGACACGCTGGCTGTGTGTTGTGTGTGCACCGCGGCCAGCCTGGGGGGACACTGGCTTCCCTGCAGCCTTTCTCTGTCACACCAGCCCATAATTGGCCCCCTGCTTCCCACCAGAGCGCACGTTCATGTATGTGTGTTGGCGCCTGCGCGTTCGCCCTGTCAAACTCTTGATGACGCACGGATCCATTGGCACCGAGCAGCCCTGAACCGCTATGAAGACATTCTGTCAGCTTAGAGACGCTGGGAACTGCTGAGATAGTTCAATCTGCGAGCTTTTTCACAAGGTTAAAGTTGGGGATTGTCGGGAAGGATGTGCCATATCTGATCGCTGCGGAATAGTGCAGAAATAATAGATGTATGCTGCGAAAATGCACAGCGGGAAGCAAGATTTGGCCACAATGGTGGAAATGTGATACAGAAGAACAATTCTCTGTTATCAGTTGGGAATGTGGGCAGTAATGCTGAATGAAGCAGTTCATACCAAAGTCGTGACTTTAATTTCAGGCCGGTTTTAGAGTGGAATATAGACGGGATATAAAGGGTAGGACTTAGCTTCCATGTAAACAGAGCTGTTTGTGAGCTCGTACCCCAAACTGGAGATAAGAAAGCAAAGCAAGCAAATTCAGGCTGGATTCGAAACTGTGCTTTTTGCAGAACACACAAATAGCCCATTAAGCTCCAACCAAGGAAAATTCTCTGGCACATTAGGTCTCCAAAGAGGCTGAGGGAATTCACACACGCCAGATGCACAAAACAGCTCCGCAAGACCAACACCATAAAGGTTTATGTTACAACCCTGTGTTGCCTGAGCTACAAGACGAGAAGGCAAAGGATCGTCGAGTCGGGCTGCCAGATAACAGTAGAGGGATGACACTCATTTAAAACACACACACACTTTTATAGTTATTCTACTGTATCTAGTAAGGCTCAAACATCTTCATCGTCATTAAGTAAGATTGTAATTAATCACGTAGTTTCTGACTAATGCACCCACATTTAGTGCATTTATAAGTTTGCCGTGCCAAGCGTTTAAGTGGATTCTGGTAGATGAATGAGTTAATGCATAGACAGACATAATCAACTTTATAAGCTGCACCAGAGGGCAATTCTCAACCCATAAAGGCCCAAACATCCACTGATCTAAAATGTTTAATATCTGTTGAGCCACTAATTCTATCAATACATGTAAATAATTCAATTTTCTCTACTTTTAACCTTCTTTTGAGTGATTTATCACCATTTATTATCATGTCATCCCCCGTAATTTGCATTTTTCAGTGAAAATAAGGTATCTTCTGGTCTTACACTAACTTTATTGTCATTCACAAAGTGTACACAGAACTGAATTTTGCTGCATTTAGGCTCAGGTCAAGAATCTAATGTAAAGTGCTAAGTTATATAGATAAATAATGATAAAATAGTTATTAAAAATGTATGAACATGTGTGCAAAGGAGCAGGAATAGGTCATTTACGAAATGATTTTGAGTAGATATTCATAAATGCTTGGAGGAAATTCAAACGTCATAACATCAGATTGAATATATTCAGGTAAAACGCAGGCTGTCATGTGTACATGGTCATCAGATATGACCCATTTGGACGTTCAGAGGCTCCGTAGTGAATATGGAAACACCGTCATCTCCTGTATCACTGATTCACCAGTAAAATCCATGTAGTTTGATAAATGACAGTGGGTGTAGATGCTTGTTTTATGTTCAGTTAAAGTTGCTTTTGATATAACAACCTTTACAGTTACTCTGAACTTTTACGAACATCTGCATGATCAGTAAATTAAATATAGGAAAATACCTGATTTTCACTGAAAAACGCAAAGTGCAGAGGATGATATAATAAACGGTGGTGAATCACAAAAAAATCATTGGGAAGTTGTGACAAAAATGGCTGTGGGTCTTTAAGGGTTAATGCCACCTGCTGTATGTGAGGGAAAGAAGAGGATGTCTATTCTGAGCTGAAGCAGAAACATGAGCTCAGGACAAACTTGTTATTTTCATGTCATTACACACTTTTGCAAGCAAATTATGACTATACTATATTATATACCATTACTGCAGTTGGAACCTCTTAAATCTTACACAATGGACCTTTAATCTGAACAAAATAAGATGGAGGAATCTAAATTACTCATCTGAGAGCTGTCGATAGAGGAAGCATGGTTTTGAGTGTTACAATATAATATATAACATATTTAAATATAGTTGTTTGTGAGGCGTCAAACAGACATAGTGAATTTCACCTTGACCTTGGCAGCAGCATGGTGCTACTATAATATTTATCAAAAATGTTCTATTAGAGGAATGTGTGTTTTTTTGATTCCTCGTCACCGAGCTCTCTTGGGTTCAAATATTGGAGGCTCTGCTCCTGTTGACAAGTGATGCCCGGGGGGACACGGCGAAGACGAGGACGACTGTTGCTGACACCTGTGATGTGTCCATCCTCTGGAGAGGAGGCCAATCTGACAGTGAGAAGACCTATAAGCGGAGGCGCTGTCAGATTATGCGGCAGCCCCGAGCAGCAATGCATCAGGGGGTGGCGGTCGCGAGGGCCCGGTCGGACACGTTCGGCGATACCTGTCAGAAAGATACCATTTACTGTAGGTTGCACTGTTCAAGAAAATGGTGATTTAAAGGTTCACTTGGTCTCAGTAGTATTACAATATTAGGTAATTACCAGAAGGAGCAAGAGAGAAAGTGGAATAGTAAAATAATAACACAATAATAATATAAATAATGTCAATTTCAAACTTTTCACTATGTTTTAGAGTGAAAAAATAAGAAGTAGGTCATGAAAATGTTTATATCTACAAACTATCCTTTAAAAAAATGTGAATAACATGAACAACATGAAATTTTTTAGGAAAAATAGGTGCAATTTTAACAATATTGCGCCTCAGTTTATTATTTACACATGCGCACTAGAACTTACAGAACATAGTGGATCTACAAAGACACTAAAAATGTAGTAACAGACAGACTATTGGTAAAATGACATTTTGTTTTCTTTATAAATCTTAACTGAAATCCACTTCACACTAAAACAAAAAGAGAAATTTGGAGTTGTTATCATGTTAGTATTTACTAATTGGTCTGTATGAACTAAAATAAGTTGGACATCCTTGTTGTTTTGTTTAATTTTTGCATTTCACATATTAATCCCACGGGCCTGGTTGGACCATATGACAGGCCGATTTTGGCCCGCAGGCCGTATGTTTATCACCCCTGGTATAGATGCTTACATTTGGAACAAGGAGAGCGAAGGACAATCCTGAGAGTAATACGTGAGAGAGAGAGAGAGAGAGAGAGAGAGAGAGAGCTACAAGCAAGATAGAAAGAGAGTGAGTCACCACAACACTAAAATTTTACAATACCTCAATCTGTACCGGTAAGCACATCAAGTAATAATTTTAACAGGACTGTCAGCGCGGCGGCATCGGTTTAGTGGGGTCGATACAAAATTTAATTAAGAAGAGCACCACAGTTATGAAGAACACTGCTCCGTTCGGTGTCAGAGGGCTGCAAAATGTGGATTGTAATCTGTCTTGATGGCACTGATTTACATTAAAATCATACTCAAAGACAGACAGCTGCAACACCAGCCTTTTTTGAAGATATGAGTCAAAAAAACAGTCTGGACTGTACAATTAAGGACAAGAATGGAAGCAAAGTGTGCCCAGAGGAGCAACAAAATAACACCAGTTGTCTTTCTTTGTTTCCTCCTGTTGTTTATCATCATTTATTAATGTGTGCGTGGCGTAAAACGAGCACCTTTTTGACTGTAGCTTTTAACGTATTCATGGGAACGCCATGTTTATCTCTAAAAGAATGTGTGAAAAACAGTAGCGCAGCATTAAATTTACAGGTTCTCAAATTTCTGGCACCGAATATGAAATGTGATGATAAACAGCTAATTTGAAAGAGGAAATCTATTTGAAAAGTGCACTGATGACACTGCAAAGATTATATTGTATCTCTGTTGTAATAAATTAAATGCTTGGAATATCAGGAGGTACTTTTTACAAGCGCTGTCGAACAATTACATTTTTTAAATCAGATTAATCACAGGGTTGCTCTGGATTAATTTTGATTAATCATGATTAAATATAATTAATTTTTAATCTATATTAATCGTGTTTCATTTTGCATGAGCAAACAGACTCAGGAAAGAAGGGAATATATATGCACTTAACGTGTTTGTCCAAACTGGGCGACGCGTTAGCTGCAGTGCTAGCAGAATCCCCGTTAATGCGGTATTTTAACCTGGAAGTGCTTCGGCGAAAACAAAACTCCTTCCTGTAGAGCGTGTATAATGCTTTATGTCAGTCGACTGTTCTGTCTTGGGTTTTTTTTTTTGTCCTCATACAGAGGTGGAAAAAAGTTTTTGGACGCCCCATGCATTTGTAATCTATTACATTAAGAATAACTCTTAGTCATTGAACTCTATCCAGTATTGTTCCATTTTCCAAACCCACATGCCCCCTTCTGCATGTGCGCTATTCTGTCAAGGTCCAAACTGGATGTTTCAGTAGATAATGAAACACATCCAGGACATGACATGTTGAAACTGTCAAAAATTTAGTTTTGTTATTTTTTATTATTAACAATTAACAAAAAAAAAAATGTTTGTGTCTGTTTGATGCAGCCACGCCTTCTGAAACACAAATAATTTTTTTTGGCAAATATTTCATGATAATGTTTGATATTATGTAAAATGTTAAGGGTGTTCAAAAACTCCTTATGGGTTGGTTCTGCTGCCTGTCACTACCGGATCAACTGCTCATTTGTGCATGTGTGACGCTAACTCTACTTGGACCAACTGCCCCAAATGCGTTGGCAGAGACGTTCAGAGTCAGATGGATTAACTGCATTAAAATTTTTCATCAGATTAATCATGATGATGGATTAATTTGCATTAATGCATTCATTTTGACAGCCCTACTTCTTATATTTACATTTTTACTATTACAGCACCATTTATATTTGTATTTTTGTTTGGCAAATGAAAGATTAAATAAGGTGAGTGACAGGAGATGTGGATGGAGATTACCCATCATACCTAGTGCCTACAGTACAAGTCTATGGGGGCAGTGTTATGATCTGGGGTTGATCCAGTTAATCAGGTCTAGGATCAGTAATGTTATGTGTCTGAACAAATGAGGCCAGCTAAACCTGAATATACTGAATGAACATCACTGGAAGTTTTTCTTCCCTGGTGACACAGACATATTCCAACATGATAATACATCAGGATCAAATAGTGACAAAGTGCTTAAGGGAGCATGACACATCATTTCCATATGTGGTTTGGCCACCACAGAGTCCAGACCTGAACCCCATTGGCAACTAGGAAGACCAGGGCTGTCAAATATACGGCCCGCGGGCCAAAACAGGCCATCCAAAGTGTTTAATCCAGCCAACAGGACAGATTTATTAAGTATAGAAATTAAACAGAACAAAGTCTGGTTTATTTCTATAGCACACTTACAACAATGCTAAGTGCCCAAAATGCTGCTAAAAATACAAAATATGAAAAAATATATATAGATATAGGAGATAAAATATATTTAAACTGAATAAACAAATACACAATAAAAGGAAAAATAAATAGTAACTAAAAATTCAACCAACAGTCAAGTTGTTTTGATCATGACATTAAATACTATATTTTTCAGTTCCAGACACCTGTTACTAAATATTTGATGTCTTTATAGATCAGCTGTAATCTGTAAGTTGTAATGCACATGTGGAATGATAAATCGAGGCATAATATTGTTAAAATTCATTAATTTGTATTCGTTCAGGTTATTATATTTAAGGATAGTTTGTAAATGTAAATATTTTCCTTCTGTAATTTTACTTTTTGCACTAAAGGAGAAAACATTGGAGTTGTGATTATTTACAAGTTCTTATGTAATTATTTTACAGGTCTGGCCTGGTTTAGATCAAATTGGACTGTGCGTGGAACCTGAAGTAAAATGACTTTGACACCCCTGTTTAAATTTGTGTGTTTTAATATGTATTTGGAATATATAGATATTCAGAACTACATATACACATTTGTATATTTAGAACTTTATGTATATTTATATATATATTTTTCTGTTGTATTGATAATTCTTTCCTGCTACTTTTTATTGTACTTAAATGGAGCAACTGTAACACCCAATAATTTTCCCCTAGGATTAATAAAGTACTCTGATCAGATTCACATGGTGGTCTGACTCTACCATCACGATTACAAAACCTCGGTCAAAAATGTATGCAACTGAAGCAAATAAATCTTGTGACACTGCATAAGTTTATCGAAACGATGCTACAGCAAGCACACACTGCCATAAAATCTAAAGGCACAATGATAGAGCAAGGGTCAAGATAAAACCATAATAATGCAACACTTATAATTTTATCTACACTAGTATTTTAGCAAAGTTTCAGTTACGCTCAATGCCCAGGTTGAGTTACAGATCAGTGGTCAAGGAGTGGCTTTAATGATTGATTAGACCCAGTTACTAGATATCGAATGCTAAAAGTCTGCATTTTTGCCCATGAACATCCCAACACAACCCCTGAGCTTCCAAACCAGGGCCAGCAGGGGTTAAAACACCAGAGTGGTGTGGACCTAGGAATTCCAGGACAAATGCAGCTCTTACTTTCATTCCCGTGCTTTAAAGTTTCGAACCTGCTGACCTTATTGAACTTGCAAATATAACAGCGTTTCGAAAGGCACTGAAGTTGTTTCAGCTCATTTCTGAAGCCATTTTATGTGTTATCTGCAGCTGCCATATCCGTTGCCTGCTGATCCAATCCTGTGGGAGACTCCTTGAGGTTCACTCCTCAAGGCTAATCTCACTTCTCCAAAAGTGCCATTACACCGCCGAACCTGCCACTGAGCCCTACGACGACTCTCCAATCACAACAGGAGGCCCGGAGTTCAACAGGGGCAAAACCCACCTGAGGAGTGGCATTATTTTATTTCACAGGTGTATTTTTTCTACTTATGAAACCCATACAAACTGTTTGAAACAAGGATATGAGGAGGTCAGCTACACTCTATTATCTGACCAGTTTGTCTATTTGCTATAAATTCTATCATCTATTGCCATGACATAGATGGATCCATACAACACTCCTCGTAAATCAAATTAATAATCACTATTTTTATTGAACTTTAAGTGTTTTGTCCAAAACAGCAGCATGTTTCCTTATTTTACACAAGGGCACATAATATACTACCATGTAAATGAGGTTTACTGACTTTTAAATCTGAAATGAGTAAAGCTTGTAATAATGAGTAGGAATGAAACTGGATTTAAAAGTGCAACACAGAAATGGATAATTTAAGAAACCAAAAAAAAAAAAAAGAGGGTAACAGTATCATTACCTGCTGCTACAAAAAGGTCTATACTGCTTCCATATGCACATGAAAAGTCTAAAATTAGGAGTATAATCGATACCATTTTATAGATGATAGAAAAAATACTTGTTATGTTGTCAGTAAAGGTAAAAGCAACACTTTGTTTCACCTGATGTATGTTTGTAAAGTCACAGATGCATCTTATATTTGCAACAGAAGCCCTGATCTCTTGGTTGGTCACTTTATACTGTGTAATCCAGTCTCTTTGAGCTGTGATCAGCATTAACATTAATTAAACACCACCGCAGCAGGATAGAAAGAGCACATATTTACCTCATGCTATTCAGACACTGTCATATCTATCTGCATGGATGATGGAAGTTATTCGCAGGCCAAGTGTCACTTTTACATGTAAAATCTTAAATACAATAGAGAGCCAAAGACCCACCACTTCCACTGAGACCCATGGGATTATGGGGATATGATGGTTGTCAATATAAAAGATCATTTTATGAGCCAAGACGGTAGCAGTTTGTGCCAAAATTGTTAGATAAACACCTAATTTGCTTTAAGCAGCTCAGTGGATGGCATCTCTTATCACATGACACACATCTCCAACATATTATTAGTACATTTTACCTCAATCTTCAAGGGCAAGATGGAAAATTCAAAAAGAGAGTGTTTCCACCTCAATGCCATGTGGGTGTGCAGCCTTTCTATGTACATATTATTGTCTTTTGTCTGAGACAACGATCTGCAATTTCTTTACTCGTAAAATTGACGAACATATGTGTAAATGTTGCAACTGAAAGAGAATGAAAAAAAAAAGACTTGTCTCTTACAACTGACTGTAATGCAATTTTTTTTTCTAAAATAGGATCCTATGGGGTGCTAGTAGAAGATGCAGGCCTTCATCTCTTTATTACATACAATATCAATCCAGCCTAAACATGCATTAAGTGTACAATAACAACAGTAACAGTATTAACATACACCACTGTGTATTTGGGTTATATAATATTTCTACCAACGAACACTATTACGTTGTTACAGATAAGATACTAAACATTATACAGTACATACACTATATGGACAAAATTATGTGGACACGTTGAATTCAGGTGTTTCTTTTCTACCAGGACAACAAAACAATGCTGACAAATGTCATGATATAGTTATATATTGTGATTAATAACATTGCATTGGTTATGGAAATATTGATGTTTATAAACTATATGGGCATAAATATTGGGACATATCATGGCTACAGCTGTAAGATGTCCTGTTCATGTGGATTTGGGATATAAACACTGATATTTCCTTAAAGTTTAATGGGAGAAAGTAGATGATCAGTTGTGGTAAAAAAAATATTTTTTTACAGCCAAAGCATGAAAAATGTTTTAGAAATTTAGAGGTAAAACATTTAAAATCATAAACGTGGATTAAAAAAAAAAACAACGTTGAGCGAAATTAAGTAAAAACCATCTCTGAGGCCTTTTGGAAACAAAGATAACAATCCAAACAAAATGAACCCATGAAATGTAATGATATTTATCCCAAAATCAAACTATATTTTTGACATTTGTCAGTATTGTTTTGCTTCCCAGACCCCTGTTAGGAAAGAAACACCTGAATTCAACATGTCCCAATACTTTTGTCCATATAGTGTATATCATATCATAAACGGTCATTTTTCTTAATCACATCAAGATATGACTGTTGTCGCCGTGTCACCTTGGGCTAACTGTCGATAGGATTCTGACAGAGCACATATTGTTTGTAAGGTTGAGAAGAGCGGATATCAAAGCTTTTACTGCCTTACTGCAAGAAGACTGATAGGAATAAGTTCTAATTAGCTAATGTAGGTTAAGAGGAATGATTTACATCAGGTTTAATGCACTGTCAATCATCGGTGATAGTGTTAGGAGTGCACAAAAGGAGACGGACGGAGATGTATGAGCTGGAAGTGGGAAGTAGGCGGATGGAGAGGACGGAGCAATTCAGAAGTAGACATATCGAAGGAGGACTGTATAAAAACAAGATGAGAGGTGACAAAGTGAGGAAGGTAAAGGGGAGAGAGGCAGAGACTAGGAGGTAAAACAGGGAGTGGAGGCGATGGGGCGAGAGTACATAACTACAAAAATAATAAAATATGGGGGGGCACAGCAGAGATTACAGATTTGCACGCAACCGCTGTTTTCAGCTGACACAGGAGAAAAGCTACACTGTAGATTCACATAACGAGACCACTGGACCATCATTAAAATCCAGAGGCCGCAAGACAAACCGAGCCCCACCTGACTGTCGGCTGGTGTTGCCCCCCAGAGAAACGCGCCTTGTTGAACCTGCTCCTCTTCTGTCAGCACTTTCATAAATAATTCACCGAGCACTCTGGGGCAAGAGCGCCATAGAGTGTACAGTACATCTCCCCTGTCTTTCCCTCTCGCTTTATTTCATTGGCCCGTATTTGCACCACACAAACAAGAGGAACTCATTTACATAGTGAGAAGAGGCCTAAGGGTGTAGGTCACCACCACTGGCCATTCAAAGGCATTTGTGTTGAAATAATGCACATTTGAGGTCTTTGCTACGGGACATTTTGTGTTGCTATATTTGTGTTGCCACGTATGTCGAGCTGGGTATCATTAAAAAAAGATGAAACTCCTACTATTACCCTGGTTCCTCAAGAATACTATTTTTAACGCGAATTGTTGTGATAATTTTTTTTTCAATTCAGTCCCTGTTCAGCTCCTTTGCCATGAACTAAAAACATTTCATAGTCTAAAATATACAAACCTATTTTCCACTATGTAGTTTGAGTTGGACTGCCTTCTTTTTATGTTTAACTGTTTAAAACCTGACGTGTCATCACTGACGCACCCTGCGTATATACAGTTCAGATGGCTGTAAGTCTCTCACTGTTTGTGCAACTGGAAAAATTCCAGTGGTTTCTGAACCCTGACACATTGCACTTCATCAGTTTTACTGAGTCATTTGTGTTCATTAGTTTAGATATGGAGCCAATGAGCCCTAGAACAAAAGAAACTCCAACACTAATTTCACACAAGGGCACAAACATGCACAAATCTTACATTTGGATCAAAATGCAATGACAGGGGAAGTGATGATTTACTATTTTTGCTATTCACAGAAAGTATCTTGCAATTGTGTCATGCAGATCAGGAAAGCGGAATCAATTTCAGAGTAACTTCAGCTCGTTTCAGCTTTAACTTCATGGTGAATATGTTTGTCTGAGAGGCTCTTGTCTTTTCAGTTTAAAATGTCAAAATAATTGACAATGTGCATTTTGATCTCTTGCTAAAGCTTTAGCATTAGCTTAGCAGGCTAAATGAGCATTACCAGTGCTGTTAGATGCTGATAAATAACATGGCTTATTGTCTCATAATTGAGGCAACGATACAAGAAACACTTAACTCTAAAACCTGACATGTCATCACTGACACTATGTGCAGATGAAGTTTGGATGGCTGTAACTCTCTCCCTGTTTGTGCCACTGGAAAAATTCCAGTGGTTTCTGAAACCTGAGATATTGCGCTTTATAGGTTTTATTGGGTCATTACGGTAATTTCACTCACACCTGCACTAGAAGCTGGAGAAGAAGCAGTTTTAGCAGAATTATAACATGCAGTAAATTGTAAATGATAGCTAGATTTTTGAAAGATCTGGGGAAAAAAAGTGTTCTGGAAAATGGGCAAACACACTCACTCACAGCATATTTTCTAACCTTTAAGTTAGTCAAAATGAGAAAAAAAAAGTCCAGGTGGACCATTTTAGGCTTCGGGTTTTTTAAGCACACACATGAAAAAAATAACCTATTTACCACAATTTGAGCTTTTCTGTCAACAGAGTGCTATTAAAGATGTATATGAAAGCTGTGTGTGCATTGACTCAAGTTGCGATATTTTGTACCATGGATTATTTTTAGCATTGAAATTGCACAGTTTGGAGTCTGTTAGCATGAAAGGGCTTCAATTAGTGACTGTAACCTGCAGGATTTTGTGTTTTTCTGTTACTGAGGATGAATAAGAAAAAATAAAGTTATCTAAGGTAGACATTAAATTAGTGCTAGTCCAACTCCAAGTCATCACCTTTGAGGTAGAATTTCAATCGATGATCTAAATCATAATATTCTCACTTCTTCTAAATATGTAGGTGTTAGAACTACATCCTAACTTTTCCTCTAGTTTTTTCAAATTTTTGGAGGCTTAGTGTGTGTGTGTGACAGATTCATGCTGTTATAGATACACTGCATTTTTGTGTAATTTTAGACGAACATTATAAGAATACCGACAGTATCAAGATGAAGTCCACCTGTTTGCGTATATACAGCTGCAGTACTTCCATTATTTATTTAAACTGTGACATCATCACCTGGAGGAGATTTAAAATGAATCAAAAACACTGTTCAACATCTGTGTGAATCAGATTCGCTGTATGTCAGAGAACCTGGACTTGCAGCTGATGGACTCTGACATTCAACAACAACAGTTTATTAAGGAATTAAGAAAGCGGAAATGAATTTGATGGCCCGGTAGATGGTGTTGTTGCATGTACTGATGTCTTAAAATGATGTTGGATTGTAAATGAGGAATTTCTGCAGTAAGTGATGGAAGTTATTGTATTAAGAGATTTGATTTCACAGTTCTGTTTGAAATTACCACTGTAAGCACACAGCTATTTAGTTAGAAATAAAAAAAGAAAAAAAGAAAAAGCCCAAACTGTCTAATTTATAGCCAGTCAGTCCCACTCACTGTTCTGTGTTTGTGGCGGGGGTTGCACTGAGCATGCTCGGATGTCTATGGAAAGAACAAGGTCTATTCCATCAGCACGTTTTGAAATGTTTCCTATTGTGCACACGGTTGATTTTTTATGAATATTTAGAATAAATCATACATTCAGAACGGTCACCACAGACACGTCAGCGGTTAAAGGGTTTTAACGATACAATCTGCACAAAAGCAGATCAAATGATAAAAGTCGATCGCAACCCAGTTCTTACGTGTTGAAAGTTGTTATTCGATAGCAATTCACCTAATGCCCTGTCAGTAATGAAGCGACTGCCTATGTTTAACACCACAGAAGAAGCCATTCTCACTTGTCTTAATATTATGAAGAGAAAAGCTGAAAGAGACAGAGTCATAAAAAATGAACGACCGTAAACAGCGGAGATTTTCGAATACCCATGAGTCCTCAGCGTCGTTTCCACCGCCGCTCAGCGCCTTCCGCAGAGGTCGCTCAGAGGTCCCGGCTCGCTAGCTCATCTCCATAATCAGCCCTTAACTCCGGCATCACACACTCGTTAAAATGACACCGAAGCAGTTAACGACAACCTATCTTGCAATTCACAAGTGTTAAAAAGAGCCGTCGCTGAATGGGAAATGAGTTGTTGTGGATATTTAAAGTGACACATTTTATCTTCCGTACTTGCTGTGACATACTGCCTAATTGTGTAAATTTGTGTCAGAGCGGGAAAAAAATAGGAGTTGCAAGTGTCGGCTGTATTTCAGGCAGAACTTTCCATCCATAGTGGAAAAAAAAAAAAAAAGTTGTCCATTTCAGGTTCCATGTATATCTGAACTACACCACTGTTATCACATTACACTGCCCAGAAAATTCATGCTGGCGTAAAGAGAGTGAAATGGGATCGTCTGCACCTGTAATATTCTTCTTCACTATAGAGTCAAGCTTGTGTCCTGCACCAATGCACACATCGGTACCACTACGAAATATGCACACACACACACACAAACCTACCACTGAGGATTTTAACAACCTGTTTACCCTGAATGTTTTTAGAGGCTTAAACACTTCACCGACTGCATGTCAGATTTATTCCTCACCTATCGAATCGAACCAAACTGGGCCAAGCGGAGCCAGAATGGCTTTATCAGAACCCAGAGTTACTGGACCATCCTTCGTTTCTGTCCTTTTTTGCCCCCATTCGAAAGGCTTGGCTGTACTGACCGATCCATCCACCTCCCCCACCCCATCCTTCACTTTTCTTAAAGTTTCTCAGTCACTGTCTGGATAACTAACTTTTACTTCAAAAGAAAATATGCGGCAGTTACAGCTACTGATGCTTTGTTTTTGTTCTTTTATTCTTTTACTTCAAAAAAATCTGAAAAAGGACGTTTCTGAGGATTCCAGTCCAATCACAACGACAGTTTATTGCTGTTAATTTTTTCCACAGTCGTGGCTGTCAAAGGAGTCAAGTGTTTTGGATTGTCTTTGCGCCATGAATCAGCATTTGAAAAGCACGTACAAAGACTTCATTATAACAATTATTAATTCGACACATTTTTATTTTCCCAAATTGGAAAAAAACTAAAGAAAAACAATACAACAACACTGGCTGTGTATGGGGTGGGATATTAGTAAACATTTTTTGTTCACTACAAAATACACAGAAATTGCCACTTCTTCAATTCTTTGTTTTGCATGCTTTGTACTATTATAAAATAGCTTTTATTGAATTTTTCAGCATTTACAAAAAGCAAACCAAACCCACCACCTGCACACCCACCGTAGATAATAGAAAATAAATTAGTATTTAAAAATGGTAAGTTAATGGTTTTAAAACCAAAAAACCAAAAACAAGAAAACCATGGAAGTAAAGGGTCATTTAGATTTATTTTGCCTGCTCTTTGTAAACTACCGTCATCATCCTCACATTATTTGCCTTGTGTTGCTTCACTTCCCTCCAAACTCTCTCTAAAGAGGCAACACCATGTAAACCATGTTTCCTGTAGCATCAAAGAACACCTGACAGAGGTCATTCCCTCAGACCAAATACAAAAACATCACATTAAAAGCAAATCATGTCAAAATCTACTCATTTAGCATGCTGCATTTCCCTATTGCTTATGGGTTGGAATATGTTATGTGGTCATTTCAAGACCCTTTTTTTTTTTTTTAGATGCATGATGATGTTTATCATTAGCAGCTGGAGGAACAGTACTGTCCTCCTATTGGTTGATGAACTGCCATTTTAAAGCCACCATGTTGGCTTTTTGGAATCAGAAGTGACCACATTTGAACAAAATGGACGGAACTATGGGAGCCTGAGAGCCCAGAGGTGAGCTAATGCTAAATGCTAGCTTACTGACGCAGTACAACTGTAAACGTCATATCCTATATCCCCCATAATCTAGGACTAACTAATTTTACAGGAATTTCTATGATGTACATTGCTGGTCCCGAGTACTGATTTTGTTTTATTTATATACACGTAATGACAAATAAATTAAACCTTGAACCTTTTAAAGTCTCATCAGTGAAATCTATTAACTGTAACTATATCACAAGAGCCCAGAGCAGCCCTGCAGACCTGTCAGTCAAAGCATGACATGGCAGATTTCTAAGTAAAATGGATGAGATCAGAAAGACTCCTGAAAAAAAACAAAAACAAAACATTAACCTGGTATTTTTAGAGACATTCAATGTCTGCGGGAGCCAGGACTTTTTGGAGCCAGCCCTAGCTGTCATGCGTTACACCCACATCATCATCTTTTTGGAGCAGAGGTCCGTCATCCATGCGTCCTGATAACGGTCATCTGTCAGTCTGTCCCCATTTAGTTTTAGAAGCCCTCGAGGGGAATCTCTTTGGATCTGACACAAATTATCCTGGATTAATGGTGCACTTTCTTGGTCAGATCTCCCTCAATAAAGACATTCATTAACAAGAGACTTCCTGATTTAAAAAATGTTTCGAGAAAATAAAAAAGCATCTTCTATTTGGACTGTTGGTAGACAAAAGTCAAGGGCCAAAATATCAAATATAAATTATAGGCTATTAAAGTATATTAACTGTAGGTCGCTTATAACTGAGAAAACAGCATGAGCAATATTTAAAACAATCTGCTGCTAGAACTATTTGTAGACTTTTAAACAGATTTTTTTTGATAGTATGGACACAGCACTTTTATATAAGGTAGCACTTCTTACATATTGAGTTTGAATATTTGACAACTGTATTTTTTATACTATGTTCGAGTGTCATGCAATGGAATTTCATTCAAGTGCATTGCTATCTATCTATCTATCTATCTATCTATCTATCTATCTAGCGTGCACACACACAAGTCAGTCATGTGGAGATATTCACTGGCTTTGACAAAAGTGCACTGGATTGGAATCATTTAATGCACCTTCAAAAAGACGATTCATACTCATTTAACACAAGAAAAGAGAAGTGGATCATGTCTAATTTTCTGTGTTGGATAATGTGTGCAACACTAGTAGGTCCATTAGGCACAGTGCAGACATTTGACTAATTTAATCTCACTATATGATGAAACGAGAAAGCATTTAAGACAAAGAGACAAAAATTAGGAGCATCTGCATTTATTTCAATGAGAGAATTAAATGTACCCAATCTTTTAATGTATTTATAATAGAAATCAAAATCCCTGCGTGTAATCAAAACCTACTTTTTCTTGCTTTTCAGAACCCTTGTGAGGAAACTTGTATGTTTGTGCGTTCTCTAATCACTAAGAGTGAGGTACACTGTGATCTCAAAGGGATGGAATTTGCATATTCTCAGAGCTCGCTTTGATAATTTATCAAACTGATGAATGGTTGTCATATTATGCACGATTTGTAAAGACGCTTCAACAAATGCCTGACTAAAACAGATTCTTTACAGCTGTGGCTGTTCAATGAGATGTAGGGGGTAAAACCAAGCCTTATTGGTGACTGAAAGGTAATTAGTATCTCGGTGTTCTGTGTATTACATGCACAAAAACACGCTTCAGCTGCAAATGATGAGCTGCTGAGTGAAGGAGACACGACTCCTTTTGCTGAGCTGTTAATAAGCAGGAACAAAGAGGAGAATTAAACCAAAAACATAAGAAATAAGGAGTTTACGGTCAGACCACCGGTGTCTCTGCCAGCCTGCACACCCCAGAGAGCAATTCAGGAACGTAATAGTAACAAGGTCAACATGCAGATACACAGCACCATTGGCCCTCCTAGGTTTTATTACAGTAATGCATTTGGACAACTAGCCTCGTTTTTCCAATATGAGCTCATATATCCCTCTACTTGAAGCCCCAGGGAGCCATTGTAGTTTACCATGTAGAGCTCAACTCCTTCAAAGAACCACATAGTGTCCTCTCTGATCAGGATCTACTCTTTTACACCACAGTACCACCCATTAGAAGGGCTTTCTCTCTTTTTTTTTTGCAAAGAACTGCCCTGTTTGTTATCAGGTCACAGGTCTGTGGAGATGCAGCAACATTTCTGCGGTGACGACAGGCAAACAGCAAATGGGATTTGGTCTGATTTCACGGTAGAGCAGAGGTGACTGACAACTTGTAAGATTCATCCCCGGCGCATGCTAATGGAGGCTTGGAATGTAGCAAAGAAATGAATCGGGTCTCTTAGGGCTCATGTTTTTTGGTGAATTGCTTTGAACTATTCTTAAAAGAAACTATTCCCCAAGTCAGGCGGGGAAATTTCTTATGGCATCAATGGTCTTATCAAGTGTGCAAGAAGTGTGTTCTTATATGCTTGTTTTGATGTGCAGTTTGAAACTGCTGGAGAACTGCAAATGTATAATAAAACTCAAACTGATGTGGTTTCATTATGCATTTTTGTTTATCTGGTTGATTAGACACAGCAGCTCACAAAACAATCTCGCAACAAACCCACCGGATTTCTTCAAATAGTGGCCTTTATTGACATCAGCTGCAGGAGAACTTTATTCTGGTTTCCTTTGTTTCATAAGCAAAAGTGGTCTTACAAAATAAAAGCCCTGTAGTGTTTCAGTGGATAGAAACCATTCACTGCTGAACAGAGCCTTCAGTGTGTAAACATGTCCCTACTGTCATGCTGGTACATTTCCATAAATGACATTTTCATTAAAAAATAGCTACACACACCTACAGTGACTGTCTTTTAATTGTTTGAGCTGTCCTCACTCCCTGCTATTAGAAGAACCCAGCTTCTAATGGACAAAAAAGAAGACAAAATGAACGGAACTGAGCATGTCCCCTAGAAAGAACTTCCATATTGTTAGCTTTGTAGCATAATTGCGCAAGTCATATTCTTTTCAGGTTATAACCAATGATGAAAAATGAAGCAGAAGTGTTAGGAGGGTAAAGTTGTGCAGATATTGCAATTTGGCCAAAAATATGACTTGGGCATTTATGCTATTGGGCTAACAATATGTAATTGTTAGGTTCAGAGACTGACAGACCTTGGATAGGGTCATTAAAAGATAGTAGGACTTTGATTAGTATAGAAAAAGTTTACAAAAATGTGAAAGAATAACTATGTAGGCGGCCATGATTAAATCAGACCACAATATTTAACTGTCCATGACCGAAGTTGGGATGTAAACTTTGCTTTCTGGTGGTGAAGTTGTAAAACTGAAAAAAAAAAACAAAAACATACTGCCTTGCAAACCTGATGACTACTGAATAACTGGTCCTCAATTCACACATTTCAATGCGACAGAAATGATGATGCTCTCAAAATCTGAGAAAATTCTACAGGCCGATTCTTACATCACAGTTATAATTAGAGTCCTTGTGTACAACTGTTATCCATCTTGAAGGGAAGCAACGACATTCTGTTCAACAAATTTCACAAATAAACCATCAATTTTAACCTCCTACTGCCTTCACTTCTAAAATTGTGTCGGAACTGCTGTTTTGTCCTGTATTTTGTAAGTAAATAGTGAGAAAGAAAAAAAAAAAGATAGAATGACAGTAAACTACTTCAGGGCTGCCTCAGACTTTACATTATTTCTGGACAGCTGGACTGTTTGGGCCCAAGGGAGGAAAAATCCGTCAGGCAATCCCTGATCCTCCTTATCTCTTCTCTTAGCCTCTCCAACCAGGTCTTATCACCTCCTGGACAGTAATTAACAGGAATTACACAGGGCTCCTATCTGCTGAGCCCACATCGTTACCGCAAAGAGCCCTTTCCCATTTAAGGCCTGTCGGCTGGGAGATTACCACTGGAGAAGTGGCTCTTCGATCAAGAAGTGCCACACAATTGTTGTGCTTTTGTGCCAAGCTCTTCCCCAGGTTTGGTCACTTGTGCAGATAAAGGCCAAGTTGGGAGAAAGGAGGAGTTTTAGTAATATCTTGCACCAATTTTGTATTTATCAAATGTAGATAACTGTAATAAAAATTAACCTTTATATATATGTGGCCATTCAGGCTGAGAAATCACATAATTATATTGTAATTCATATACACAATGAAATGCACCTCCTCACCTCTATTTTAGATATTAAAAAGATATTGGCAGAGTTAGCAAATTCAACTGTACTGGAAAAATGATGCCTTTAGGTAAATTGGAGGTTTGTGAGCTGTATAATTTAATCACTTCCAACTGTGTTGCTTGCTTAATAGAAACGGAACCTTTAAGTTAAAACCAATCGTCCAAATGTACCTTTATAATTGCCACTTATGTTTAAAGGGGAAAAAATAGGGATGAAAAGACGGAAAGTCATCTGCTGTCCACATGACGCAGCTCTTCCGCTCTCTTTCTTTCCTCCACTGCACTCTCATCGAGCCCTGCACACTCTAAATGTTTAACAGGATCCTTGAGAAAAGCCTCTCCACTTCTGTTTCCGTGGCAACTGGCATGCATTGGAATTGATGACATCTCCTGATCGCCCACTTACTTTGCACTAAAAACGCTCTCCACATGAACTTTGCCGGTGCTCAAAGGTGACGGCGCTGCTTTTTCCCCCCACATCAGAGGTAGAAGAAAGAGGCTTTCCACAAACATGACAAACATTTCTGTTCTGTCTGCGCCAAGGTTGAAAGGCAGAATTATTTCAGGAGAGGACACATAAAGAGGAAGTGACCGTTCCTTTAAATAACGTGAAAAGGAAATAGATGTGGAGAATTAGACAGCTCAATCTCTGCAACTTTGAAGAATTCAACAGGCCCGAAGGCGCCTCAATAATTCATGATCTATTGAGAGTGTGATTTGTATACCTCACTTAGGTATGTAAATCAGGTTGTCAGTGTGAATCAGTTTCTATTTCGCTTCACCTTGACAGGGTTAGACTTGAGGCTTAGCAAGACTATTTAATGCCTTCACAATTAAATTTAAAACAAGCTTTACAATGCACAATTTGAGTTTAATAGGTTACTTTTTCTTTAAATTTCTACACAATTTATTGGTCTATAATGATTTTAATGTCAACGCAATAATCATGTCCTGAATCTGGCCAGAAAATGTCCTCCATACACACAAGCGGTCCTATCTATCAGAATTTTTCCTCACTGTTTGCTCTCATTTTCTCACTCCATGCTGTTGTTGGGTCACGTGACCACAGCCTACACACTCTCGCTCCGAACTCGTCACATACCGATGCTTTGTCAGGGCGTCTCATTTCAACGCACACGCTACCCTTAGACTGCAATTCTTCGACTCGGGAGGAGGTTTAGTCATAAAAACAACTTAGTTAGGGTTATGGAAAAGGGTCAGGAGACTGGCTAAAATAAGACAGACAAAGATAGAGTAAACACAGCATGAAGCACGACGCAAACGCTGCTCTGCTGTGTTCAAGTCCACAAACTCTGCTGTTCTGTCCCAACCAAACAAACACCATCTAAGGTTTTTGCTGCGTTACTAGGTCACCTGGCTCCCGTCACCATTTTTCTGTCTAAAGGACTTACATCCGATACCCTGCGTGTTCATAATAGTTGCTACGGGGTATCTCAAGCAATAAAAGTGAGAAAGGGGAAGCAGCTGAACAGCATAACAAATGACTGGCTATTTAACCCTTTAAATCAGTGGTTTCCCGACCTTTTTTCTCTCATGACCCCATTTTAACATCACAAATTTCTGGCGACCCCACACATTCAAAATGGAGACTTTTTTTTTGGGCTAAAATTAATTTGTTTTTGATCATGTAATAGTTTGCTATACTATGTTGCATATGAAGGTTAATTTTAGTTGACATTTAGTCTATATAATGTATAATATTACGAACGGAGGCAGTAAAGCCAGGTGTAGATTACTGCACAAAGGGAGAATT
>JAPQRP010000014.1:6561394-6575209 GCA_037367295.1 Apogon hyalosoma
TTTCTATCAAATTATGTGGCATCATTTTGTTACTAATACATCACCTACTTATTATCAGGAAAGATATTCAAGATCATCCCCCCCATTTAGATCTGATGTGTTTTCGAAGTGTTCCTCTAATTTTTTTGAGCAGTGTATATACTTCTTGAATACTGATTTTTTTTGCCACTTATGGCCAAGGTACTAAATATGGTAACTTCATTAACCTTGATTTTCTACATAACATTAAAACAATTTGAAAAATGTCACAAAAGTAACAAAGTCTTGGCATGTATGAGTATTTCTATGAGTGCCCTATAAAGGCTTAAAAATGATGAACAGGGAATGAAACGACAGCGCGTTGCATTAATTATTCCGACATCTATGCGACTCCCCGGTGATCCTGTCTGGCCTCCGGGAGAAACGTCGCTAATCAATGGCCGCAATAACCACCACTTTCTATGCAAAGGGGGTTTAAAGAACCAAGTCAATGGGGGGAAATAAAGACGTGCAAGGTGACACGGAAAAGCAAAGACGGGGATGGCATCACTGCAGACATTTTGAGACGGAGGAGATGTGAGAGCTGTAGGAAGTGACATGAAGAGAAAAACTGAGAAGTCTTTTAAGATTGCTAGATCGATTGATATCTGAAGGCCTGTTGCCATGCAGAATGAGGGGGAGTACCCACTTGGATTAATCATGCAGTGCAGCCCCAGGTTAAACTTGTGATATTTTTGGGTACAGTCCCACCGCTGCCTGCAGGCAATTTGCATAGTACTGAGAGACTACAGCTATATTTCCACCCCTCGGCTCAGATTTGTGAAAACCAAGCAGTCAAGGGGAATTAGAATAATTTCCAAAACCACTGCTTTTACGTCCAAATCGCCCCAACCTTATTACAGATGTTACTTATTTTTCTTTTGTTTTTTTCTTTCCGTTGTTTCAGTTTCCCCCAAAGTCCTATTCCTTAAACCTGAGAGCCAGATTTTCTTAAATTAAGCAGTGGCCAGCCTTCTCCATGCTTAAATCCTCTTTTGGACTAAAGCTCATTATCATCTGCACATATAATCTTTCAAATTGGTACCAAACGCCCCAGCTGTTAAAGTGGGCTGCATAATTTGCTAAGAGAGCCTGAAATGAATGTATTATCTTGCAGAGATAAATATTAAAATGGACATAATGCAATATATTGTGTTTAATGTTCAAGGCCCGCAGACAGTTTGTGTCCCGAGACAATAAACAGATAAAGGTGGGGGGAAAAAGGCAGTATTTAACTTAATTTGTGCACATTTCAGAATGTTAACCCTGGTTTTGCCTTAAGTTAAATGTGCAGGAAGTTAAATCACAGGAGAAAATAAAGACAATTACAGCCATAAAATACACACCTTCCTTCTGCAGCTCTCCCCTCAGTAAAAATGAAAAGACTCAATATACGAAATATGGTTGAACCTGACGCTTATTCATGTTATTATGAAAAATGAGGCCCTATCTGTGTGAGAATGCCTGTGATCAGCTGGAAACTTACAGCAGAGATGTTCTAGATCCCAAAAACACAAGGAATGAGAAGATGCACAAGTCACATTTCAATATGCTGAAAGGTGATAAGGAATTTTTGCCTAGTAACACACCACAAAAAAAAAAAAAAAAAAATCAAGCATTGCAGCTTTAAGAATGCAGACAATTTGTATGATTCAGATTAAAAATGACCTCAGAGTAGAAGCATAACTGGGTACCATTTTATCATTATGTCCTATTATGTTGTTAAAGAATCAGTCAATTTAACGTCACTTCACATGTGGTGTCAGGTTATAGCTTAGTTAGCTCAGTTTTTTTATTTATGTCACAGCAAGACAAGAGTAAAGCCACACAACACTGCCATTTTAAACATTATCTCAGCATGGTTTATGTTGTCAATATTAGTACTAAAGATCTGGAACAGGACAGTTAGCTGGACAAAACTGCCCTGGGTATGAATGGTTCATGTTAACACAACTGGTAATGTTATACAATTAAAAAACACAGATAATGTTGATTAATGATCCTTAGGAATCTATAATGTAGTCTGTAATATAAATGTCTGTTTTTTCTGTTTATGAGCACCTTTTTAGACAAAAAAAAGTGCAATAACTTGTGAAAATACACCTTTACTATTTGTAAATGGAAATTTTGAGGAATTCATTTTGTTCACGAAAGTAGTACAACATGAAAATAGCCAAATAAATAGATAAATAATGCTTAAAAAAAAAACAGGTTTGAGTTAAATTGATTTTTTATTTATTTATTTATTTATACAAAGAAAGCTCTAACCAATCCTCTCAGACAAGAGGGGGACATGCTGCCTTCAGGGACCAACCAGAGGCTTTGATTATCCTGAAACTCACCACAATGTGAACTGATATAAAAAGTATTTCTATATGTGTTTTTTGGCAGAGATATTAATAAAAATGTGCAGTACCTGGGCACTGATTTCAAGGGGTTAAAGAATAAGAACAAGTGTTTGAGTTCAGCGCCAACTTCACCTTTACTTGTCAAGTGCTGTTTGTCAGAGTCAGCAGTAATGCCCAGGGTAAATCTGTGTCTGTCACTTTTTTTCAAAACTCCCAAAGCCTTTTAAGGCACAAGACAGGAACCTCTTAATGGTATGAGACAGGAGTTAGCATCCTAACATCAGTCGATACCTCAGTAACATAACACATGTTAGCTTTGACATATTGCTAGAACTGCTCCTTCTGTTCAGTCTGTCAATACAATCAGTCAACCTTTGAATGTTTTCAAATATTACAAGTTTTTAAGCTACAATAGATAAAAATACTGATGTTTATATGCTTCTTTCATGGCTGTATTACTCCATTAGTGGTCCCCTAAAATCCATGAGTCCAGGTTCAGATCCTCAGGCCTGTAGTATCATCCATCCTCGAGCTCCAGCCTGAGGACCCTCTTTACAGAATCCGTCTTTTCCATTAAGTCACTTCTCAAACCAATTATTAACCCCCTGGCTCCACCTACAGTTCTTTACCCTCCACAAATCTGGATTTTCTCCTGAAACCTGTGAAGTTTCTCAACATTAAACCCAAATCCCATCATCCCCCGTGCCTTATACTTAAGGGTGACGTCACTAACACCTCCATGTGTTTCTTTAAGACTTCAAACACCAAACAATGTGTACATGTCAAACACAAACGGTCACTGATAAGCTTCAAACGGTCCAATATACTGCGGTTCCACACCAGATCTTTACAAATTTGTGGCCCTCTAAACTGTTTGCTGGCATTTTTCTCAATCGCTGTAGTTTTATAACATTATTACAGGTCAGGAAACAGGCCGCTGAGAGGCTATCCTGCCCATAAATCACACCACTGATGGTCATCTATCTCCACAGAGGGCCGTGGCATGTGTCTCCAGCACAGGACAAATATCCATAGTAACCTCAGTTGTCAAGAGGCCTACATCTGGCGCACTTGTTGATTGTGCTTCTCTCTCTTTGAGCAGCTAGATGGAAAACATCTCCATGTGGTGAGCCATTTCATTTCTAATATCATGTGTGTGATCAATCTCCCCCGTTGTGAACGGTCGGTGCAGTAGGGGCAATCATTCACCATTTGTGGCAGGTATGTGGTATTGACTAAGGGAAGATGAACCGCAGGTATGCATGGATGCATTCTTCTGTGTGTGTGTGTGTGTGTGTGTGTGAATGTGTGGTAAAAAGCAGACAGAAGGGCAGTAACAGAGCTTGGATTTCCACTTTTAGTTTCAAACACTGGCTAATTTAACTTCATTTTTAGCTCCAAGATCCAAATGTGTTATCACTGACAGTGAATATTCAATCAGATGGAACTTTAATATTAAAATTTAAGCCTTTTATTCAACTTTTGCAAGTACTATCTGCCATTTAGTACAATGTCATGCATAAAAAATAAACTGATCATAAAAAGGGTTGTTGCTATTGTGCCCCCTCTCTCCCTCCCTCAAAGTTTTGCTGACAGCTTCCTGCCATATTTAACGTCCTTTAATATCAATTACAAAGTCAAGTGGCTTGCCGTAATTGAATTTGCGCTGTACGCTGACGTCCCCTGTTAGGAATCACTGTCTTGTCCAATTAAGAGGGGCCGTATTATTGGCCAAATTGCATGCAGCCCCATTAATGTGTGGGGAAGATTCTATCCTTTAACTGAGGTATTAATGTTGACATCCTCCCAGAGTCGTGCGTTGTGATGGGTGTGAAGACTGTAAATTTAATTGACTCTCAGGACGTCCTTGATTCTTGCTCCTGCAAAAGAAGCCAGAGTAGAGAGGGGAGGAAAAAATAATAATATATATATGCTGTGGTTCTACTGTAGCAGCAGCAGATGAATACACGGGAAGAGACGGATGATGAGCGGCTGCTCTCTAATGGGAACCAAGGTCTTGTTGCTGTGGCGTGTTTTATTTACAGCTACTCTTCATCAGAGTGTCACCCGGAGCCCTCGGACCATCCTTAATAGAAACTAGAGTCAGAGAAAGGGGGGGGTTCTGTTTCCCATTTACAAATAGGACACATGTCTGAGTCGGGCTTTTAACGTATGCATGAATAACAGCGCCATGCATCCGCAGTGACTCAGTCTTATGGCTGGGGTATTGTTGGAATTACTAGGGGATTGTGGAAAGGTAAGCATGATTTGTCTGGGGACTCATCAATGTCTGGTGAAGAAATGGGGACTAATGACTGTACAGCAGAGGGGAGGAGAGAGGCTAAATTTGTCTCAATCAATGTCAAGCTATGTGATCGTGAATCTACGACTGTCATCGCCGCTCACTGGGGGACGTGTGTTAACAGTTTTCATAAGGGGTTAGTTTTACAGAGCAGAAAATGAAAATGTTTTTAATACAGCAACAAGTTATTGATTTGCTGTAAAATAAAAAGAACGTTTTAAAAAGAAATAGACAGCTACGAGGTTTAAAGGAGTAAATGATGTTGCAGCTCTTCACAGCTTCTCAATCAAGAAATCCACGGGTATTTCACTTCTTAGGACTGATACTGATGACTTACAGCAAAGACAATGAATAAATCGTATTAGGAAGCAATATATATTTTTTGTAATGATCTTAGTTGCATTGTAGAGTTACTCCAACATAATGAAACCTGGTTGAAATGCATTTGACTTAGTCAAATCAGTAAAATGTATGAGTATTTCAACAATACTGAGCTCTGAGTTTTCCCACTGAACTTGGAGGAATTCAAATAAAAAGTAGAAGTTGGTTAATAAAGGTCATTTTCTCATGTCAGCAGTGAGAATCTTACACTGATCTGCCGGGGAAATGACAAACTGAAGTGAAAGATTTCCAAATGTGGGCACTAATAAAGAAATATTAAGAATCAAAATGTGAAATTCTATGAATTAATGAAAAAATTACTTCTACTCCTAAGAAATGTTTGCCTCTGAGCTACTAGTTCCACATGAAAACACTGTCTACACATGAGAATACACCACTTTACAGATTCTTTCCAGCGTAAAAAAACTGGAATGTTATATAAAAATACATAAACACTATCATATTTCTTGGAATGATTAGCCAGCTAACAGTTGTGTTACACCTTTTCCAATTCATCTTATCAAAAACACATGAAATTTAACAGATCATTTCCAAAAAGTTGTAGAAAACTGTTATTTGTGACATGCATCTTATCAGACAGTCTGGTGTATTTATTTTACTGGATTAAAAAATACAATTAATCATAACTAATGGTAGTATTCATCCAGCTGGTCAGGGCTAACTGTGGTTCAGAAAAAAGAAAATATTGCAAAACATGGCCTCAGAGAAAATTTCGAAACTTTTTTGAACCAGTGAAAGGGTCAGATAGTCTAAGAGTCCAGTCCAAAACACCAGTAATATCAACAAAACTACATCTAAACAGGATGAATCGCAGCAAATCCCACTGGAATTACACCATTTCCTGACGCCACGGTAATGTTACGCAGTTTAATGGAATATCAAAGATGGAACTCAGTTCACAGTTTCATTCAGATGAAGAGAACGCAACTACATTCCAGAAACAAAATGCTCAGCCTGTTTAGTGTCGTTTCTTTTTCCGTTCTGAATTTCGATCTGCCAGAAGTCACTCCCAGTAACCTCCCGAGCTCCTTTCGCTCCGATTGTAATCCATGTTCAGAGGTGAATAAAGAATAAATGCATAGTTATTACTTCAGAGAGTCTAAAGTGAGACCTTGCACGAACCCTCCAGTTTCTATTTCATATCAAATAAAATGCAGCTGTGTCGTGCACAGAAAGCGGATTCTGCTCTATTCAGCTCTCTGCCAAGTAACCAAAAAGGCACTTTCAAGGATTTCTCACATGGCTTCTCCAAGCGTCTATTGTATAGAGGAGAACAAGCCGCCAACAAGGGAGCTGATTGTGTGTTTAAGACAATAAGAGCACCACAACCATTTTTAGAGAGCAGGGTCTTTTCTGAATGACCAAAGATAGCTAGTCAGACACCAACAGAGCAGCAATTTGTCTACGCTTCCCCCACAGCTAAAAAGAGATTTGATTAACCATCACTGCAACTACGGACCTCGGCAGACGGCACACAAACAGGAGGGACGTCACCATCTTCTGGATACTGAATTAGATTTTTTTCTTTAACAATTTTGATAACCGCCTTGTTCATTTTCATCAGTGCTGCTTGCCTTCCAGTACATTTAGATGCATGAGCTGCCGTTTCCAATCACTTGCTACCTGCTTCTCGCTGGGTGGCTCTAAAGAAAGAAGCAAATCATTGTTAAGTGATTTCGCTGAAGGCCTGTTTGACACCACTTGTGTGTCACTCGCTCACTTTTCCCACGCAGATTTCCCCACTGGGACTGGAACGAACCCGCTGCTCTAATCTTTAGACCTCTGGCATCAGACTGAATCTGTTAAGGTTTGATGTGTGTACTGACCACGACAAAATAAGGTCAGGCTGAGGCGACTGGGCTTTAAACTCCCTGCAGTACAGAGAAAAGTGATGCACACAATACTGATAATTTTCTTAGAAATGCAACTATAAGAGACTTAAATCTAAATAAATGGATAGCAGAAACATGAAGATAACAGAAAACTCAAAATGACATCATGAAATAAGTATGAGATACCAAAAGGATGTACCAAAAATGGAGGATTGGGTAGGGGTTTCACACATGTGGTCAAAATTGTTGGTACCCCTCTGTTAATGAAAGAAAAACCCACAATGGTCCCAGAAATAACTTGAATCTGACAAAAGTAATTATAAATAAAAATTGCATGAAAATTATCCAATGAAAATCGGACATTGCTTTTGAATTGTGGTTCAACTGAATTATTTTAAAAAACAAACTCATGAGTATGTTGTTTTTGGGGTTTTTTTTTCTTTACATATACAGAAGTAATTTACTAGCCTGGCCAGCCATCCAGTTTTCTCAGTGTTTTCAATACTGAGGAAACAGCCTGGAATCGGGTCGATCGCTGTGAAATATGCACAATCTATTCTATACCGACCAATCACAAGTCTGGGGGGGCGGGTGTTTCGCAATGCGTCACACGCTGGAAAAAATCCAAATCTTTCCAAGTGTATTTTTCTCATTTCTAGTCCAAATATCTCATCACACTAAAAATAAGACAATCACCAAAAGAGGAACTTTTCAGCGAGATATAAGAACTTATTTTTACACAATAGATCTGGAAAATCTTATTTCAGTAAATCTTACCAAGATAATTTTCACTTGTTCCATTGGCAGATTTTTTGCTTGAATTAAGAAAAAAAAATCTTGAATTAAGCAAAAAAAGATTTACTGAAATGAGATTTTCAAGATCTATTGTGTAAAAATAAGTTCTTATATCTCACTGAAAAGTTACTCTTTAGGTGATTCTGTCTTAAGTGTGATGAGATATTTTGACTAGAAATGAGAAAAATGCATTTGGTAAGATTTGGATTTTTGCAGTGTACGCACCAACTTCTTTTTGTCGCGAGTCAAAGTCAGTTCCAACTCTGCAAATCTCTTTACAGCTCTTGTCAGTTGTTTACTTGAAAAATACGGATTGAATTACAGATTACACCCAGTATTCTCAAGTTTCTCTGACAAAAGTGTCGCGTCCGTCTTATCTGATTGGTTTACTTGGCGCCGGTTAGTCCCGCCTTCATATTTGGATTCAAGCCCCCGGATTCCAGACGGATTTTTTCATTGAGAAAGACGGCTGGCTGGCCAGGCTAGTAATATACAGTGCATGCTGATAAGGTAATTCTGTCTGAAAATACTAAAAAGATAATTACAAAAAAAAATAAAAAATAATAAATAAGTATAAGACACCAAAAACACAGCAGAATACATATTTAAAGAATAAATATATGACACACAGGATGCATCTTGGTGTTAAATTACCTGTTATGCTATTTCTCGCCACTTTTTTACTGCTTTTGCAATATGGCACGACACATGAAAACAAAGCTGACAGTGCTACATGCTTTCTGATAAAAAAAAAAAAAAGGAGCAGTTTGCCACAGCTGAAGACCTCTGTCCCTCTTCGCAGTATTTCACTGTCAACGTACACTGCACTGGGTGATGATGTTTGAGGTAAAATAAAATCTTTTGTGCTGCTGCCTTTAGTTTTTTGATGTTTTGAAGGCATCATTTACACAAGGCTGTACTGTGTTGACTGTCACGGCCCCAGACACTGAAGCGCTTTCACACAACTGACCCTATGCTTTCTTTTTAGGAATTGAATCTTTGCCTTTGGGCTTGTTTTCCACCTAGCTGTTATCGCAGAGGTAAAACTACAGGTGAGTGGTGTAAACTGATACAGCAACAATGACATGTAGAAGGGAAGGTTCGAGTCACACAAAAGCATTGATGTATTAGGATTAAAGTTCAGATGCCTTGAGTAAAAAAGTGTGCATTGTTTTTGTCTTTGCACCAGAAAACAAAAAAAACAAAAAAACACAGTTCCAAAAAAAGTCAAAAAGAGTGAAATAAATATCAGTTTGCTAGGGAGTATAAAGACTGGACTGTGTTAGAATGGAAAAAGGTCATGTGGTTCCAGAGTGATGTGCACATCAGGGTGAGAAGAGAATACGATGAAGTGATTACCCATCATGCCTAGTGCCTACAGTACAAGCCTGTGGAGGCAGTGTTATGATCTGGGGTTGGTTCAGTTAATCAGGTCTAGGATCAGGAACATTTTGTGTCCATAAGATGAGGTCAGCTGAACTGGAATAATACAACGATTCATCAGGATCAGATTGTGAAAAAGTGATTGAGGGAGGATGAGACATTTTCCCACATGGATTGGCCACCATAGAGTTCAGACGTGAACCCCATTGAGAATCTTGGGGATGTAATGGAGACTTTACACAGCGGTGCAACTCTCCCATCATCAATTCAAGATCTTGGTAAATCTATAAATGGGAACAATTTGATGCTCAGTGGCTACCTTCCTCTCCCCTTTATGACCCCCTCTTTTTTTTTTTTTAATTTCCTCCCTTTTTCTTATTATGTATATGTGAATGTTTTTTGTATGCATGTGTAAGAAGTGTATTAATGTTAAAAAAATTAAAGGTTTCAGGTGTTCATGTGATAAAGCCCACATTAAACTAAAATAAAGAAAATGTGAAAGCTGAAAAAAAAAACTATGAATGGGAAAAAATGTTGAGGCATTCATTGTGACGTTGCATTAGCATTGCACGGCTAAAATGATGCATCCTGTAATCAAAACTAAAGACAGTCCGATGAATCATTGGCTGTGCAACTTTTTATTGACTGGACAGTTCATATAATTAATAGTGAAGGCCCCACAGCTTTAGAATTTGGAAATGCAATCAATAATTTTTGAATAGCAACTTAATATTTACTTGCAGACTGTTGGACGTCATTTTTGTTATAAATATTTTGTGGGAAAAGTTTGTGAAAGGGCCAAAAAAAACCAACATAATCGAGGCACTAAGCTGCTGCAGTGAGGCACATGTGTGAAGTAAAAAACAAGCTTTTTCAATAAATGCTGTTATGTAGAGTCAAACTGTATGAATAGAACAGCATCATATACTGTCTGCATAATATGTCCGATCACACCACATTGTAATGATGCATTATATCATATCCCCATGGTAGGTGCTTTTTATGTATGCATTTTATATTCATGTGGTATCAAATCAAATACAGTGTACGTCGCATCATCCTCAGTGATGATGCGAAGATGCACTGTTCAAAATGCATGTAATGTACTTATATGATCTCTAAAATACTACTGAATCAATCAATACATAAACAAACAAACCAGAATCAATATTTTCCATATTCTGCCCAGCCTTGAAAATAACCAGTATCAATAGCACGTCATAGATTTAACAAAATGACAATTCACTATGAGAATGCAAGTGTCAGAATTTATTTCTACATCTAAGTTGATGTGCTGTATTAAGCAAAAATATACATAATTATTCTGGTCACCCAACCGTTAAGGCCATATCAGCATTCTAACAAAGAGGAACCACAGCAGAGGACAAATGGATACGTACGCCTACATATGCATGCAGAGGATTAGTATGGCAGATATGCATTATATGTTTTTGCACCGTTCCACCCCAAGTACAATTGCAGACAAAGCATTACTCAAAGACGGGTGTTTTGAATTTAATCATCTACAGATAATAGCGGTGCATATGTAGCACCGTGCAGGGGTTTCCACAGTTTGTCTGAACCTGGTGAAAGGAAACGCAAGTGGGAGGGTGGATTCATTGTCACTGAGGGAGTCAATCGAGTAATTTAATTTCCTTTAATGGGCTAACACTTTGATTGTCTGAGATGAATTTCTTGAACAGAAGAAGCAAAGAACACTGCATATAGACCTTGCATATAAGCAGTTTCATTTTAGCTTTATAAAAACTGCATAAAAAAATAATAATTCATAGGCTCCAACCTAACCCTGAATCATCAGATGCATTATTTGTTCCAAACAGTATAAACAGGCCCCTTTGCTGCACAGATTTCTTAATCCCCTGCATAATATCACGTGTAAACAGTGCCAGGTGACAGTTTTTAATCACAGAAAGACTACTGTTTGCGCCTGTCTCTATTCAATCTAACATCAAAATATGACCAACAAACACATTGCTGCTCATAAACAAAGGAATCCTAAACCCTAAAAACATTTCTCCGAAAACACATCCGCTATTACTCTGAAAGCTTACCTTCTCACCCCCACTGCTTCTTCCCATTTCATAAAAATGAAAGCGTTGCAATTTCAATTTGGCTTTCATTGCCTGGATTTTTTTTTCTTTTTTTACAATGGTGCTCTAACTTGCAACCAGCATGGCTTCTAATAAAGTTGTACAATCTAAAAGAGAGGGAACAAAGGACGGGGGTCTGGCTCGGATGGGGTGTTCATTTATCAGTGGACACGTTTCAAATCCTTGCCCCAGGCAACGGCTCATGAAGCATCCTAGGAGATAGCCCGTAGGGACTTCTGCTGGAAAAGCAGAAAACCCTTTGATGAGCCTTAGGCCATTTCTGCACCTGTGTCTAATATGCATGGGTAAAAAAGCCAGACGCAAGCAGCCTCTGGACAGTGGGAAAAAAAACAAAAGAATTAAAAAATAAAAATGGTTTCCTTTATATTGCACATTAGTCTTTGAAGATGCTCCTCTAGCTTATATCAATCCCCTTGTACAAAGTTCCTCAAAAAAACACTACTTTTGTTTGAATCTAAAGAGAACTTGGATTTTTAGATCAAACATCATCTATGGACTTCAAAGAAAATAACTTAAAAGTTGCTTTAGTTTACACAGCCATGCATTCACTCCATCACTCATAACTACTCTTCAACTCTATGCATCATGTCAGGGACATCAGGGATGTAAGGGAACATCTGGAAATATGTTTGGGTTTAGATGCAAACTGAGCCGACAGAGCACTTTGTGTTGTGTTTAATCTCACGGTCACTGGCCATCATTTGACTACATTTTTTCTTTCTTCTAGATACTGTATCCCATGGTGCAATGAGGTGTATTACACATTTTAAGCCCTTACTCATCGTTGTTTATTGTATGCTCGGGTTGGATGGTCTAGCTTGACCACAAACCTAGCATTTATGGATTATTTACTTAATGATTCTGTATTTCTTGTCATGTAATTTGAATGTCCTGTATATTTGTCCGTCTAACCCTGTTAACTGTGCTGCTGGTTTAACCCACAAAGACCCAAACAGCCACCAGCGAACAAAAGCATCTACTGACCGAAAATATTCAAGTACTGTTGATTCACTAATCCTATCAATTCATGTAAATAACTGGTGCGAAATGCAGTTTGTCGTCTTTTCCTGGTCATCAGATTTGACCCATTTGAACGTTCAAAAGACTCCGTAGTTACCATAGAAACACTGTCATCTTCTATAACATCGATTCACCAGCAAAACCCACGGAGTTCAATAAATGACGGTGCATGAAGAAACTTGTTTTATGTTCAGATAATGACAGATTTTACTGAAAAAGTCTGGTTTTCCCTGTTCTGATATACTAAATTTTGGACAAATAAATGGTTTATACAAGAAAAATGGGGGGAAAAGGAGGGAATATATATTAAAATATATATATATATTAAAAATAGTGATAAATAATTCAGGAAATGTTAAATAGAGAGAAAAAATCATTTGTGAACTGCCAGAAAAGCAGCACTGGATCTTTATGGGTTAATAAAGCCTAAAATCTCTCATTCATGCATAGCAGTAATATATTACAGTATATTAAATCGTAGACTCTGCATCATCATACACACATATTGACAGATTCTTGCTAATACACAATCTTCATGGAAATGCAGCAGAATGCAACACACTAAAACCACCAAATGTCTTCACTATATAAAAGACAATGAAGCTAAACAGATAAAAATGATGATAATGAAGAGTAACAGCCATGACACACTTAAAAAATAGTCATTGGTAAAACATACTACGTATCAGAACTGAAATTCTCAACAATCAAGGGATCTCTAGTCATATGATCAAGAGGTATGTTACAAATCCTCAGAGAGTAAATGGCTTTACATTCTGATAAGATTCCACCACAACAATGACACGTTCGTGGAAAAAATCAAGCTGTTAGAGGACGACAGCTCTGTTTTCCATCACCACTGGTTAGTGTCTTTGAACACAATGCAGCACAAGGCCATGAGATCCCTCTGCTGCTGACTGAAGCATGGTGGTGTCATTAAGAAAAAAAAAGAGCCTTGAAATCTTGATAGGTACTGGGGAATCAATTGTCTGCACCAATTAAAGTTTGCAGGGTGGTGTAAACAGGGCAGGCACTGCAATATGTTTTCATTTTATCCTCGTCGGTTTCTTGTATATGTATCAAGAGATGGGAGATGCAGAAAATGTACTGGGAAAAAAAAAAATCTGACTTACCTGAGCCTCTCTTTGACACCACTTTCACACAATGGACCATGACGCCATGAAGGAGGATCAGAAGAGGAATGGGAGCTTTCATTTTTTTTACCAGTCCTACAAGAAAACAAAAGCGTGAGTAGAGATGTAACGGCATGGGTTATCATTATTATCATTTTTTATCCTTATTATCGTGGCATTGTTGACATGTGCTCAAAATGTTCAAAAAGTGCTTATACACACACTGAAATAATTTAACCAAGTTGTATTCTGAAAAACACAAACATAACACGCACAATGTACTTTCTGTTGGCAGAAACATTAAAATATTAACATGTAAACATCAAAATGTGCAGTAAAGATGGCACCTTATGGCCATAAGAAATATCTGCACTAGGCAAGGCAGGTTTATTTATATAGCACATTTCATGTACAAGACAATTCAAAGTGCTTTACATAAAACATTAAAAG
>JAPQRP010000014.1:6575442-6586272 GCA_037367295.1 Apogon hyalosoma
ATGTACAAGACAATTCAAAGTGCTTTACATAAAACATTAAAAGCATTACAGCAGCAATAAAAAGTATAGGCATGAAAAAAAACATAAACAGATAAAACAGATAAAGCAGGTAAACAGATAAAAACTTTAAGCTTAAAAGAAACCGCAGATTTGAACTGATGAATAAAAACTCTATTCAAATGCAGCTGAGAACACTAGGGGTGGGAGTTATTCAGATTTGATCAATATCAATGCCGTTGTCCATTCTGCTTACCAATCCAATTCCTTATCAATTCTCCTTTCGACTCCTGAGTGGTTTTTTGAGGGGGGAAAAAAGTAGCTGGACAGGTCATAGTGGAGCTTGTTTGACCATTTTCCAGATCAAACCATTCACAATGTCATAATGAAAGAGAGATAGATGTATGGGACAGAGGTGCGCTCAGCCTGGGTCCGTGCGGGACCCTGCTATCCCCGGATGTGTCCGTGCAGGTGCCTTCAGCCATGTTTTCACAGGCCAAACATTGCAAACTGCACATGCATGCCTGGAATGCCACTGCTTCTCCAGGAAATGAGCAGTATCACCGTGAGTTTTCAAAGTGTGGTAATTGAACACAACTATCATGATAATTTGAATTTAAACGGTAATACTTACCGTCAAGAATTTTACCGCGGTTTATCGTTATACCAGTAATCATTACATCCCTAAGCGTGAGTTATTACTTGCAGAAGCCGGGCTGTGAATTCACCAAAACCATCAAAAGAAGAAGACGTACAGATTTTGTCAGAAAACGCTCAATCAAAGCTCAAATATCTCCTTTTAGAAATTGCATGTTCTGAGCCAATAATTACAAAACATTTAGAAGATTTTAGACCAGATGGAGGAAACAAAAAAGCCAACGCTAGTGTTTGCAAAAGTCTTTCCTCTATTGTGTTTGCTGTATTTATCCCAGCGTCTCTTCGGGGAGTTGCTGTATAATCAGAATGAGGCTGTTGATACAAATGTCAAGTTGCATCTCTATCAAGGCCAACCTGGCTCTGCTGCTTTGTCAACTACAACACTACTCTAGCTTCTCCCCAAACCTCTGTGACATAATCAGGTGCCTGTTTACATCAGGAAATCTTGGTTAACATGAATATTTAGGAACGCTGTGTTTGATAGGTTTAAAGGTGGAGTGTGTGGGATTTCTTGCCGCCTAGTGGTGAAGATGAAGACTGTGATAAACTGAATCTGTTACCATCTACAGTGGCTACAAAAATGCTCAAGCCCCTCTTTACAGTCTATGTTTGGGTCTTTATGGGTTAATATGGCCTTCAGTTAAAAAAATGACACACCAAACAGCCACCAGAGACCAAAATCATCTACTGATCTAAACTGTTAATACCTGTTGATCCATTAATCCTATCAATACATGAGAATAATTGGTGTAAAATGCAGTTTGTCATCTTTTCATGGTCATCAGATATGACCCATTTGGACGTTCAGAGGCTCCGTAGTGAACATAGAAACACAGTCATTCTCTCTATTTAACTGTTCCTAAGTGATTTATCATCAATTACTATAATTTTATCCTCTGAATTTTGCATTTTTTCCAGTGAAAATCAATCATCAATTTTCCCATGCTTAATTAACTGATCATATAGCAGATAATCAGAAAAGCTCAGGGTAAAGTCAAAGGTTATTATATCAAAATGGGAAAAAAAAAAGTTTATTACATTAAAAATAAAACTGAAAAAACTGGTAAAAAAAAAAGGATGACTTTCAGCAAAAATATCATTAACTGACCATAAACCCAGTCTCCCCATCCACTGTCATTGATCCAACTCCATGGGTTTTACTGGTGAATCAATGTTGCAGAAGATGACGGTGTTTCCACGGTAACTACAAAGCCTCTGATTGTCCAAATGATCATTAAAAAGACAACAAACTGCATTTTACACCAATTATTTACACGTATCGACAGGAATAGTGGATCAACAGTTTAGATCTGTAGATGCTTTTCGTCGACGGTGGATGTTTGGGTGTTTATGGGTTAAAAGTCACTTATTCTCTGTTCTTGATATAATGACGCTCAATTTTAATGTGAGCTTTTATGAACATCTACATAATCAGTAAATTAAATACAGGAAAATACCTGATTTTCACTGAAAAAATGCAAAATACAGAAAAAATATTATATATATTATATATAGATAATGACAGATTTTACCAAAAAAGTCTGGTTTTTCCTGTTTTGATATATTAAATATTGGACAAATAAATGGTTTATAATAAAAAAAATGGGGGAAAAGGAGGGAAAATATTAAAACTAAATAGTGATAAACCACTCAGGAAAGGTTAAATAGAGAGAGGGAAATTCATTTGGGAACTGCCACAAAAGCAGCACTGGGTCTTTATGGGTTAACTCACACTCAGACATAATGATAAAGCATTTCAACGCTGGATGTCATTTTTTATTCTATTCTTGCCATCTTCTATTCCCTTTTTTTTGAGTGATTATACATTGATTAAGCCATAATTATAATAATAGATGCCATTACTGCAATTAGATACCCAGAAGTCATCTTAAATATTACATGATCGAAATAAAGAAAAAAAAATCAATCAAATCTTAAATTCTGGACTTTTAATATACTAAAATACTGACATTTTTAAGTGAAAAGTTGCAGCATTTGATGTTTAAATTGTATTTCTGCATTCATACTGTAAATACTAGCATGTGTAATAAACATCAACTTGCATAACTGTAAACTGAAAGCAGCTTCAACAAAATAAACTCTATTATTCTAAAGCAGGGGTGGCCAACCCTGGTCCTCGAGGGCCCCTATCCTGCATGTTTTAGATGTATCCCTGTTCCAACACAGCTGGTTCAAATGATCAGCCTATCATCAAGCTCTGCAGAAGCCTGATAACGGCCGTCAGGTGTCCTGGAAGAGGGGAACATCTAAAACATGCACGACAGTGGCTCTGCAGGACCAGGGTTGGACACCCCAGTTCTAAACGATAATTCAGAGCTATTTAAGGTCTTAGGTTGTCACTGTTCTAAATCCTATCCTAATATTGGTCTTTTATTTTGACACTGGATTTCTTGCAGTAGCCAGTTGCCATAGTGATGGCAGTATTTGACTGAAAGGTGACAAAGTTTACACTGTTGTTCGTAGGAGATAAAGCACAAATATGACTTTGACAATGGCACATACGGACATATGTAATTTAACAGAAATTCCAAGGTATTCCATACATAACAGTACATGAAAACTGAGCTGAAAAAGATTCCACATGTAAGACGATGAAAAACTTATTTTGCTTTTTGCAATTCTGATGCAGAGTTCAACGCACTAATGCTGACGAGTATTTACGATGCTTGTTGTGAAACATACTATTTATTTGGTTCAACAGGGGGCTTAATAACTAGGAGAAAATCCAAATGTGAGTGAATCACCGATCTAAAAACTAACAAACGCAGATGTGAATGGTGTTGGAACAGATTCTGTTGGTTTCTTACAGTCTTAGTCAGTGACACACTTGCTCCTCCTCCTATGAACTCGTTCTTTTTGTTCGACTATAATTCCATCTCCTTGCTATGGCCAAAGTGTCACTTCTCGCTCAGTGCAAAACGATGCCCATGTATGCTACAAGGACGCTTCCACTGGCATTTCAATCATGACAAAGATGCTTCACATAGATTCCACAAAGCTGTATCAGTGAGTCTTTGAGGGGAAACCCTGAAAAGCCACAATAACCCTTGAGACGCTCATAGAGGCATGTGAAACTGGCCAGTAGCCAAAGATGGCGACATTGCCGTGTTCTCCTCATCAATGGCTTATTGTCGTCACCCCTTGCGTCCTGCAACCAATGCCACCTCAGAAAAGCTACACGCCACCACACAAAAATCTTATCTTTTTAATTAGTTTTCCATGTTGGGTGCAAGTCTGCAACATTAGCACAAAAGCTGTGGTCTCTTTCTTTGGCTTGAATACGGAGGAAATGACTGAATCACCAGTTCTGCTCAGTATCCTTCCTGCTCACAGTGATATCCTGGACTGCTCGCCATCAAAGTAAACACTTATTATCACTGAAAAGGTTAAAAACGTGCTCGTGCGTCACGTGGTAATTAATTTCGTGTTGATATCGACATCAGTGATGAGCAAATACAGTACAGTCTTCTGTGGGGTGCACTTATCATACACTGTGCTTGTGTGCAAAGAGCAAAAACTGTGGCTTATGGGATTAAATATATTGAAGAATTACACATGAAAACATGACATAGTGTTCTGCCATAAGCTTGTGAGCAGCCACTGGGGGGGGGGTGTGTGTCCAGAAGTGAGGTTTCATAAGCTCTTTCCAAGGACACTGATCTGACTCTTTATTCTTCCCTCTCACTACGTTTTTAAGATATGTTTGTCATGAGAGGTTTATGTTTTTTTAAAGACTTTTACCTCTGGACTGCCAAATTAAAATTTACCAAGGTCAAAGTGAGATTTACTGCCATTATACAAAAAGGTATTTGAAAGAATTTAGACCGATTTTGATATAAGCCAATAATCTAACTTAAAACAAAACTGCAGCAAAGTGGTATTGTAGTGCTGCACTACAAAGTTGATTGGAAACGTAATATCGCTGTTATTGCTTTAATATTGCTATCCATACTATTACCCAAAAGAGCAAGTAAGCAGTAATGGAGAAGCTGCAGTAAGAATTTAAAATGAATAGAAGTCCACTGTAAGAAAATCAAATACTCAATAGGGAAAGGAATTATAATAATAAAAACCATTACATCACTTATGTACTATCCCGATCTATAAAACAAGCAAAATATCTTCTCAAATGGGGGGATTTGCTTTTCCTTATCATATAAAATAATACAATCAATTTATTGTCAATCTTCACTAGTTCAGCATTATTTAGTGGAATATGTGCAACACTGGTGTGCTCATTGTCGGTGATGTGGGCGAGTTATAATGAAATCAAGGACTCTTGGGCTGAAGGAACAAGCTGAACTGCAGTCACTGTGGTGAAACAGCAGCAGATGCTCCTGTAAACACACTGCATCTGGACCGCATGAAGTCCTAAACAGACCTGTTGGCTCTGTTTGTGCACATGGTCATGACAAAGATGACCATGATGTTGAGTGGATTTCACCCCTTTCAATAAAGGACCGTACCTCCATATATGGTGCTAGATGTTATATGACTAGCAAGGAGCCTTATTTAGATCTTGAAAAGAACTTGAAACATGGACTTTTATTTCAAGCTTTCCATTACAATATTAATTTGTAGCTGATTTCTTCTATTTGAAGTCACTAAAGCTATTATTTTTGCCATTTTGCAGCACACATTTGCAGTGTAGTGTATATTTATCAAGGTGGACATGTACCAATTGTTGTTTCATCTACTAAACATGTGCCTGAATCTACAAAAATGGTGGGTGTACCGTAATCCAGTTTGTTTCTATCTGGTTCGCTCAATCACATCTTTACATCTCCTATGTTCATTAACTGAGCGTTTTTGCCTTCCAACCCAAGGTATGTGAAGAACCAGTGCAGTCAACGTCTCTTTAAATCTTGTGTTGGAATTCAAAGTAGCTACTGGTCTTGACATTTACATTCATTTACAGCCAGTGAAGCCTGATCCTTGATAAGGTCCTCCACAAACACCCTTTTAAAAGGGGGCTGCTTCAATAATCTGTCCTCTGGAAGAGATCAATGCAAGAATAAAAGGCGTCAAACTCATCTAGCGCAGACACCATGCAGGAATTGCTATTATTGCATGTTACGGTCACCCGCTACATGTACATTGTGGTTCCTTTCTTTGCCTCCCAGAAGAACCGTCTTTGGCTTTGGGTAGAACCACCTCCCCATCCATGCATCTACTCCAAATGTCACCTCTCTAAATGAACTGCAATACATGATATCCAGTATAATCAATGTATCTTGTGGACTAAAAAGGATCAGTTCTGATGAGATATCACATGGACTTATCTTAAAACAGGTCATTATTTACTTCCCTGAAAATATACAGCTGCAAAAAACAAATGCAAAATCATATATGGACACCAATTAATACACATTCTTTTCTAAATGGGCCAAGCAGTGGTGAAAAAACAGCACTTTAAGCCAAATACTACCCATGATAAATTTGATAGCGAGTAATGGACTGTGATTCAATGGAAAAAGGGTCATGTGGTCTGAGATGTCCCTGCTCCAGAGTGATGGGGGAGGTGGTTGAAGCAATTACCCATCATACCTAGTGCCTACAGTGCAAGTCTGTGGGGACAGTGTTATGATCTGTGGTTGCTTCAGTTGGTCAGGTCTAGGCTCAACAACAGTTTTTGTCCATAAAATGAAGTCAGCTCACTATCAAGTGGTTGAAACCTGAACCTCCCACAAAAAACACCTGGATTGAGAAGGTGAGGGAAATCTATCAGATGGAGCAAATTAATTATGTACTTAGAATTCAGGGAGATATATTTACAAAGAGATGGGAGTCCCATGATCAACCTTTTAATGCAATAGGCATTCAGAAGTGGTCATGTACATGTATGTTTTGTTTTGGGGTTGGGTTTTTTTTGCCATTCATGTTTCATTTGAGATTAATTGTAATCAGTAGCTACTGCAGATATCCATTTGTTTATTTTTTCCATGTATTCCATATGGGAATGTTTGATTAGATATGTTCATGTATGTAAAATGTCTTGTATGTTTGTATGAGCAAAACTAAATAAAAATTAAGTTAAAAAAAAAAAAGTCGGCTCAACCTGAATAAACTGAATGACCAGATCTGAACATCGGTGGTGGTGATACAGATATATTCCAAGATGACACCAGGATTAATCAGGCTCATGTTATGAAAGAGGGGTTCAGCAAGCAAGCGATAATCTTTGTGACTCTAACAATCAACAATATAAGATCTTGGCATCCCAAGACTTTTTTTGGCCAAACTCTGTACCTTAAAAGGTCTATCATCTCCCTCATTTACCCAGAGTTGTTTGTTTTTGTCATCCTGAATGAGTTCCTCCAATGTTTTGAAAAGATTTCCTCATTTGTGGACACATTTTTCCTTGTTTGTCGGTTCCAGTGCTTGAAAGTGGAGAGTCGCTTCATTTGCATGAGGCCATTAACTGATTTTTATGATGCCTGAGGAGTCTGTTAATCAGTGGGGAGTAATCTGGCAAAAAAAAAAAAAAGTGAATGTGGATTGATTTTTTAAGATAGAGGAGGGAAGGTGTTGTAGAAACCCAGGATACACTTGGCTATATACACTGCAACAGTTGAAATCCAGTTCCTCAAGATATCAGTGGCGTTTCACATGCAGTAAATGGAAAAAGTGGATTATCGTCCATGTTTTGCCTCCGATACCAATGGCGTGCGTTTAAGAAGATAGACACCTGTTTCAAGAAAAGAGCTCCTCAAGGCCTTATCAAGGTCAAATACTCAATCTGTTATCAGTAGTAATGAAACGGGTGTCAATGTATTATTGTCGTTATCATCTCCCTTTTTGGCACATGGTTATTAGTGAGTGAGAAGTGAAAGATTCAGTGCAGCTGTCTAACTGTCAGAGATATGATCAGGAACACAATAGAACCGAAAAAAGCAAGAAGAGTTATCCCCCCTCAACAAACGGGAAGAAGACGGATGTCCAAAAATATGAAACACTGGGGAAAAAAAAGAAAAATCTCCCTTAAAGACCCTACAATGAAGGCTTATCCTGTCAAGCATCTCATAGTGGACCACACTTTAAAGAAAAGCTCATCCAAAAGGAGCTGTCACCTGCTTCTCATTCTCTGATTGTTTTTTCCTCAAGCATCCGCCTCTCTTCTCACCCTGACAGTGTTTCCTTCTCGGCGGATTCATCCAAAATTCAATTACTTTCCAAGAGGGTTCGGCAAGAGAAATGGGGCACTCTCTCACCACTCTCCAGGGCTTGACGTTACCCGAAGGAATGCATCTTCTTCTCGCACTCGCGCAAAAACAATTTCAGCAATCAACGAGTGGGGCTTTACTGCTTTAACGCAGCTCGCTCGATGGATATTGAGATGATGATTTATATGGAGTTCTCGTTTCAAGTCTCTCTTGCTTTGTCACGCGATTTCTCAGGCTGTTCACACTCACGGCCATCATGCTCAATTCTGAACCGCTGCTCGTATCTGATGTTTCTGGATGACGGTTCATATCTTTGTAGGATGATACCCGTATCAGATACGGGCAAGAAGTGACAGCGAGAAGAAATGACACTCCTCCCATCCCTGTGCTTACTGGAAAACATTTCCATTGTGTCGTTTTAAGCGTGGAATCAATTGAAATATAAAATGTCAGGAATTGTAGTTTTTTTTTTTTTTTTTGGTTCTTCGAGCGTTGAGTGTGGAAATGCTAGTTTAGAGGAAATGTACCAAGGCCCTGGCTAGAGTTAGGGAATAAAAATTATTATTATGGACTTAAAAAATGGGCAGTCTACAGGTCCTTGTTGGATCAGTCTCCACAAAGAGCGGTCTGGGTGAACCCATCATCATTCAGGAGTAGGATCAGCTGGTAGACGAGGTTGACCAATAGTGAATTTTTATAACTGGGATCGAAAAAAGGCTTAAATCTCATCTACCCTTCTCTCTTGTTTTCTTTCTTTTCCTGTACCTGTCATAACTGTCTGTACCCGTTTGTTGAATGTTTGTCCCCAGGCTGCTCTTTGTAAAGCATCTCTGAGTACTTAGAAAAGTGCTGTATAAAACTGATGTATTATTATTATTATTATTATTATTATTATTAAACCATGAAGACCCAGCGCTACTTTTTTGTCAGTTCCCAAATTAAATTTTCTCCATATTGAACCTTTCTAAAATGATTTATCACCATTTACTCTAATACTATGCTCTGTATTTAGCATTTCATCAATATGAATCTGGTATTTTCCTATATTTAATTCACTGATCATGAAGATGTTCATAAAAGTTCAGACTCCAGTTGAGGGTTATTTTATCAAAAACAGAGAAAACTAAGAGAAAAATTGACTTTCAGTAAAATGTATCATTAACTGACCATAAACCCAGTGTGTCCATCCACTGTCATTGATCCAATTCCATGGGTTTTACTAGTGAATCAATGTTGTAGAAGATGACGGTGTTTCCATGGTAACTACAGAGCCTCTGAATGTCTAAATGGGTCATATCAGATGACCATGAAAAGACGACAAACTGCATTTTCCACCAATTATTTATACGTATTGATAGGATTAATGGATCAGCAGGTATTAGACAGTTTAGATCAGTAGATGCTTTTGGTTGGTGATAGATGTTTGGGTCTTTATGGGTTAAAACTGATTGAGCTGCAGAAAAAAAGAAATCATAGACTATTAGAAAGTGGACAAGTGTTGATGTACCTAAGGATCAATGAACAACACTGTGAACCTAAAGTGGAACATCATACTGTAAAAAATGTAAATGATTCCAATAGTTAAATATTTAAGCTTTTTTTTTTTTTTAATCAATTCCCATCGAATAGGTTCAAATCAAACTTCAGCTACTATTGCACCAACTTCAGCAGTTTGTAAAATCTCATCTCAGGTGGTTTGCATTTCTTCAGAATCAGTTATGAAGTTGATTTTGTGCAACTTTTGTACATTTTGTAAAATTTTAGGATGTTGTTGCTTCCTTGTAGAGATAAGGACATTAAAAATGGTAACGCAAATACCGCAGATGAATGGCAATAACCGTGTATGTAGATGGCTTCGTTTGATTCCCTCTGTATATTTAGCGTGATCATGACTTAAAATGCATATTCAGAAAGAAAATGAAGAATAAAGTGAATACAACCATAGCACTGTGAGTTGTTTTGAGAAGGTACATGCTCTGTCTGCCTTTACCCCACTCCCAACTCCCCCCTCGTCACCCGTCTGCCCCCTTCCTCCTACCTCCACTCGGAAAATTGATATGTACTCTGCCTGGTGAGTTATTAACATTTCTATTTGTGAGGAGCACTTTTCAAGCCCTTACACCCTTGGCTGACGCACACACACACACCCACACAAGTCTGTGCTCTCCTCACTGAATTATTCCATTTTAGATTATCTAATAACCCCGCAACCACATGCCTCCATGTTCTTGACATGCACGCAGGAAGCGAGAGAGAAGGCAGAGCTTGCTTCTCGAACGCAATCATCATTCGGAACATGTTAAACACCTAAATTTCCCTTCAAATAACTGTTCATTCCGAGCTACTGTTGAAACACAAATGCAGTCCATTTCCTCCCTGGCAACAGGCTGGAAAAAACAACACAAGGCATTTGGAGCAGAATCAGCGGATATATAAAGAACACTGAAACAGAATTGTTTTTGTGATGATCATATTTTGACATTTCAAGTTACGGGAATGGACCATCAATACCAAACAAGTGTGATCATGTCATTTCAGATACTAGTTTCAATATTTCTGACATCTGGTTGCCGTCTGCAGAGCTGATGGGAGTTGTATCTTTCAGGGTGATAACGTTCCCATCCACAGGGTACTAGGGGTCACCCATTGGTTTGATGAGGATAAAAAAACGATGTGAATCACACCCTACAACAGTGGTTTCCAACCTTTTTTCTCTCGTGACCCCATTTTAACATCACAAATTTCTGCCGACCCCACACATTCAAAATGGAGACGTTTTGTTTTTTGCTAAAATTAATTTGTTTTTGATCATGTAATAGTTTGCTATACTATGTTGCAAATAAACAATTTTAGATGACATTTAGTCTATATAATGTATATTATTATAAATGGAGGCAGTAAAGCCAGGTGTAGAGTACTGCACAAAGGGAGAATTGGATTTTCCTTGGTCAGGATATGTACAGTCAGTCCAGCTTGGATTTACAAGGCTGAC
>JAPQRP010000014.1:6587910-6613066 GCA_037367295.1 Apogon hyalosoma
AGCGCACACGCACCATTTATAACCAGAGTCTATATGGTAAAGGCAGTCAAATCGAAAGTCTAATCACGAAGAGACAACTGTCTATTTCAAGCAGCATTTGCAGCATTTGAAAAACAAATGCGCAGCCACAGAAGGTATGGAATGCATGATTATACAGTGGGAGCTACATATCTGCATTGACTGAATATTAAGTATCTTTGATTTGCTGTGGAACACACAGTTGTCAAACAGAGGCCTACACCTCTACTGTATCCTGGTGTTTCTAACTTTTAATTATTTGGAATGCGATGGAATTCAATGCCATAATTGGGGCCAACCTTATTATCATGAACTCTTTGCTTTGGTTCCAAACGTGGTCACATTAGTGAGGTTACATTGTATTATTTTTATTAGTGTATGGTAATTTTAAAAAATACAGTTTTATGTGACTTGAGCCCCCACTGGAGCTTCGACCCTGGACCTGCCACACTCCTGCGCCCCCTCCTTCCATTTTTTCTGGATCCGCCACTGAATAGCGTTCATCCCCCAGTTGAATCAGCACCAAATTGCATTAAAACTGTTGCGGTGGCACATGGCAGCCCAACACCTCACTAAACTACTTCACAGTGTGTTGGTTTTTCCTTTCATTTTGCATCCATCTGTAGTGAAGTCGTGAAACCACTGGATAGGACAGCGCTCTACTTAGCCAGCCATATGGCGGTATTTACAGCTCATTTATAAAACAAAGCCATGCTGCAAAATTATTTCTACCATTTTTTCCCATTTTCTACATATTCTCACATTGATGTATTCAACTGTTGAAGTAGATTTTCATAAAGGTTGCAAAGCTCTGTTTATGGCTTTGCTTAATGAGCTTCCTGGCAGGAGCTCCTGTCTTTAGGTAACATATGGCAAACAATACTAAAAAATACCGTTTTTCCGGGGGGAGCAGTTGGCAATGAGTCAGGTTGACAAAATCTACTTTCACTAAACTCACAACCGTGTGTGTGCGTGTGTGTTGTGTGTGTGTGCGCGCGCACAGGCTTGCACACATATAAAGTACGTTTGCAGTCACGTCCACTTCTTCGTCCCAATCCCTGAGCTGCCTGCTAACTAGATTCTTTATCCTGCCTGGCTGTCAGGGAAATAAGGATGACATTAAATGAACGGAGCTTTCTCTTTGGATATTCCACACCAGCACTAAGAGGACTGAGGGAGAGCCTGCTAGAATCACTGAGGAAGAGGTGAAAGGGGGAGAGAGGATGAATGAATGGCAGGGGGAAAAAAACTGGAGGCGAGGAGAAGGCGACCGTGAGAGGCAGTATTTTAATGCCAAGAAGCAGCGCAGGAAAACAACGAACCGGGGAATAGTTGCACAGATCTTTATTTGACTGACCTGAGTGAGTTTTTAACTAAAATGTGTGATTAAACAAATTTGGAGCCTGTATAATTTTGCAGACATAATACTTTTTCCCCCTTTTTTTCAAACCAATTACTAGAAATGAAACGGACCTTTGTTCACTCAGACATGCTATGAAGCTGCCTTTCAAACTATTTCAAACTTTTGCACAAACTCTGCTGGATACCAACTGGCCCAGTTGTCCTTTACTTGCTGCTAAACTTTGCTCGCAACAAATAATTTCTCTGTCTTTGTTGCCAAGACAACATCTAAGAAGTCCTGCAGCACTTAGGGGTGATCTCTTTAGACAACACTGTTCTCTTTGCCACCAAGCAGCTACAAAAGAATGTGACTTAAATCATAATAAACCCTCAATACTTGGATTTAGTTTTAATTGACTGAAACACTGATTGGAGGCTCAGCATTTTTTGAGTAGTTGGCATCTGTGAATAACTGATGAAACATGAATACTTTATATAATTACAATAATTGTTATAATATTTGTATTTTCATTTTTTGTTTTTTTGTTTTTTTAATCAAGCCAAGTTCTCTCTGATTTTGGTTTAGTTTTAGTTTCATAAATCCATATGTAGTTTTATTTTATTTTGAATTACTTAGTTTTAATTAACTTTTTTTTTTCTGTTATTAGTTTTCCTGAAGAAATTATTGACTTACAGAAGCTGGGGAAAAAAAAAAAAAAAAAAACCCTAAATAGTTGGATTTGGTTTTAATTGACTGAAACACTGATTGGAAATTCAGCATTATTTGAGTATTAGGCATCTGTGAATGACTGATTAAACATGAATATTTTATATAATCACGACAGTTGTTATAATATTGATATTTTAACAGATTTTTTGTTTGTTTTGTATTTTTAATCAAGCCAAGTGTTCTCTTTGATTTTAGTTTTAGTTTCATAAATCAATATGTAGTTTTATTTTATTCTAAATTATCTAGTTTTAGTTGACTTAATTGAATTTTGCTGTTAATATTTACTTTTTTTTTAAGTTTATAATGCTCTGTCATCTTTGCTAATTATTTTGTTTCAGTTATATGATGTTATGCTACATGACGCTGAGAACACCACCAAGGACTGGTCCACCACTTCTAGTTGCAGGGGGGGGATTTGGGGATTCTTCATAGTGAGTTAGAGTTAGTGCCTTTATTACCCACCTTTATATATCTTAATTGGTTTGATCTGTTAGTATACATGTGTTCCCACTTGGTCTCATTTAGGTTTTTTTTTGTTTTTTTTTTAATCTTTTATTGGCCTCTTAAGGGCCCCAAAACTCTATAATTTCAATCTTTGTTTTTTACGGTTTGAATATATTTTTTGGAAACAAACCCATTTCAATCCTGGTTCATTTTTTATTACAATGTATCAATCTTACAGCAATTTTCCAAATAGTTAACCGTTAAAATCACACCATATCAAGCTTATGATGGCAGTGAAATGAGTCAGGGGTCATTGCTGTAAAGTTCATCTGATGTAAATTGCAAATCCAAAGGCAAATAAACAAAAAGTCATTGTGATCGCAGCTTTGTGTTGACTGACTTGAATTCACCGTTTCTCAAAGCAGTTCTTTAAGAGGAATCCGGCAAGTCAGGTACTAAACACAACTTTTTTTCCTTTCTCCTCCTGCTTCTTTTAAGCTCGATCTGTACCACTGATGTCAATCAAACCGGGGAGCGCAGTCAGAGTTCAAGGTTTAAAATGGGATTCACCTTGCGAGGTAGCGTGCTACAGTAGCTGTTGAATGACACTAGTGAAACCCTGTGCTGCAGGGTTATCTGAAGTCTAACGTGAGCCAGATCTAACTTTAGCTGCAGTAGGTGTGTTGCAGAGGAAAAAATCCCAAAGCTAAATAATATGAAAACTCATCAAGCCCAAGGTTGAGACTTCCAATGGCAACAATGAGATATTCACAGGCTGAAGCACTCCCTCCTTTATCTCTCTCACACACAACCTCTAACACACATTTTACTCAACACCTAAATTTAAATCTCTGACACTGAGACTGATCTGCTGCTGAACCGCCGAGTCCCCAGCTAACTCTACAGTATGCTAATGCTATTCATTGGAGAGCATCAAAGTCTGACTCCTACAAGGCACTCTGACTTTAAGCAATTTGAAAAACACTGCATGTATTCAATACCTAGCGCTGAAAGACTTTTTTTTCCCTTTTCTTTTTTGTCTTCAGCGGTGCCAGGATGGTCCTCTAGCTTTGAAGAGCAACTTAAAAATTAAACAGGAACGAAGGCAGTCTTATATAAATATTCTTAACTTACAGAAATGCATAACGTAGAAGCCTACAAATATGAAAAAATAATGCGCTGCCAGCTTCAGTAGTATGCCAAATTACTCCAGCTGAATATACCATCTAATCTAAGTACCAGAACTGTGGGCTGATTTAAGGGGGAATGAAAGACGATTGTCAGATTATTACCACAAGGTAATAAACGCCTACCCTACAGCAACTATAATCATTAAGGCTGCTAAACATTTATCTTGCAGATTTTTTTTAATCAAATCAACCAGTAGGAAGAGTCAACTTGAGCCAAAAGCAGTGCAAATGTGTTCTGCAGCCAAAAGAAAGAAAACAAACAACAAAGCTTTTGAACAAATAATCAAAGGCTTTTTTTTTTTTTTTTTTAACACAGTCGCTCGAAAATTGCAGTCAATTTATCTGACTGTGTGTTGAAGTTGTACATGGCTTGAACCTACTTCAGCTTCCATTATTGATGAAGGGAAAAGGCAAAATATAATGACGGATGTGGAGCTAGTGGATTTAGATTTATTTGATGGAAATGTGCAATATAATATAGCAGACAGTCAGGGCTTTTGTTGAAAACTCAAGACAAACAAAGCAAAGCACATTTATCCTCACAGGGGCACAAACAGCATTTGGTAAATAACTGCTTATGTGTCATATATATTCAGAGGTTCATTTTCGCAATGCTAAAGTAAACCCCCCCTCACACATACACCTATCAATGTGAAAGCTATTTGTCTTCGCTGCTCCTTTTCCCTGAAAATGTCCCCTCCATGTCTGCCCTGCGAGCAAAAATAAACCCGAGTGCTAAGGTGAGTAGACATGCTGTAGTTACCACTGAGAGCTTAACAGCACAATGCAAATAAGCTTTCACACAGTAACAGACGACCGGCATCTCCGTGCTAGGCAGCCGAGATTCGATATGGGAGGACAAGGAGCGCTGCGTCCCCAGGCCCTTCTTGTAAAGTGGCCCATAAATCAAGAACCCTGTTGAGAGCCGGTCTCTGTGGTCTGGTCCAGCAAGGGAGAAGCAGAGCCGCTGCACGCTGGCTGGGAAACAGGAGCACCAAAGGGCCCTCAGCTGCAGACACGCAAAGGGTGCCCTCGCAAGCGAAAATTATTACAATCATTACCCAAAGTGCGGATTGGATTAGTAGTGGAATTGTTAAGTTTTAATATATACACAGGGCTGCAGCATGGAAACTGGCTCAGCTTGCTCAGTCATGCACAGAACTGAACTGGGTCAAACTGTATACACTTGACTTTCACAGCTTACAGAACACTGCAGTGAGCGCTAGGAAATGTAGACGATCAAATGGTTTGACGGTCAGTTCACTACTGTTTTTCCCTGCTTTTGGCTTTTACCCATGTGTTCAGTCCTTTAATGGTGGGGAATAAACAATAAAATTTAAGAAAAAAAAAAAAACTTAACCTATAAAGACCCAGTGTTGCTTTTGTGGCAGTTCCAAAACATTTAACTTTTCTGAATTGACTTATCACCATTTATTGTTATATTATCCTCTGTATTTTGCATTTTTTCAGTGAAAATCAGGTATTTTCCTATATTTAATTTACTGATCATGTGGAAGTTCATAAAAGCTCAGCTGAAAGGTGAATGTTATTGTATCAAAACCAGAGAAAACAGAATAAAAAGTGACTTATTCAGCAAAATATATCATCAACTAATGTCTCCATCCACTTGCATTTACTGGTGAATCGGTGTTGTAGAAGATGACGGTGTTTCCACGGTAACTACAAAGCCACTGAACATCCAAATGGGTCATATCTAATGACCATGAAAAGACGACAAATTGTATTTTACGCCAATTATTTACAGATATTAGTAGGTTTAGTGGTTCAGATGTTATTAAACTTTTTAGATAAGTAGATGGGTTTGGTCATCAGTGGCTGTTTGGGACTTTATGGGTAAAAGCTGCAGGAGCCAAAATCACTGGGAATAAAACACTCAAGACTAAATATAAAATGCCTGTGATTAACGAAAATCTGTCATGGGCTAGATTTTCTACAAACTGAAAACATAGGCAAGGAGTAGATGGAGAAGTCCCATTTCTGCTCAGACCACTTAAATAACATGCCGGAAAGTGTTTATAATACTTTTACCCTGGGAAGCAGGAAAAAAAGCAAGATAGCTGGAGATTCTCACCAATCATTTAGCAATTTGTGGGTATCCACTAATGTTGCAGCACTATACATTAGTCTTGGTTTGACTGGGAACCTCTCTGCTGTCATGACTAACTCACTCTTGCTTGTTCGATTGTATTTCTCTGTGAAGTAGTCTGCATTGTGTACGTATTTCCTACAGTTCTTATGTTGTATTGTATGCACTTTAAAAGCTTGGCTAGGGACTAGCATTGCAAATTAGCTTAGGCTATAAGTGTTTTGGTTTGTGGCAACAAGATATATAAAAAACCTTATTTTCCAGAGATATAGTAACAATGCACACTAATTATTGATGGTATGTAATCATTTATTCTTTTTTTTTTTTTTGGAATTTAATAACTGACCTATTCTTTGTTATGGACTGTTTACATTAGCTGATTAGCCCAAGCATGTAAAATCCTACTCCTTTTTGGACCTAAAGTATTGTTAAAGAGTCACATTGAAATAATTTTACATTTGTGTGATATTTGCTCTCTTTTTAGGTTGATTTATTTCCACATATTGGAGTGTCATTTCAAATCTGGAATTTATTTTGTCTACTTATGTTCAAGAAAAAGTCTATCTCTATATCTAACAAGTCATGCTCCATATTTGTCCCTATACAAATAAGACCACTTTTTGAAGGTCTCGGTCTCATTTTGGACTGTGTTTGGCCACAAAACTGGGACACCAATCATCTGTGAACCTTCCTCGCTGTGTGATACATGCAGGACCAAAGATATGACCACATTTTATCAGCTGACATCTGGGACAGGCTGCAACTGCATTACATACCCAGCTTTAGTAAGGTATCGGTTCAACATTTCTCTTCAAATCAAGGGATAGAACGCCATTCTTCCACAAGATGTTCCCTCATTTCCTGTTTTGGTGACACACTAGTCCAAGATCTCCAATGGGTTTTCAACTTGGAAGTCCACAGCATATGATTCGCATCATTTGCATATTCATGTCATTTAGTGTTACCTCACGCCCTAGGGATGGGGCATTGTAATCCTGGAGGAGACCACTCCCTCCAGGTTTTTGCTTTCATTTGTCACTGATCTATAGCTTCCTGTTCATTACAGGGAAGGCAAAAGAGAAGTCCTCACAAAATCCAAAAGCAAAACTGACTAAAAATATAAAAATTCAGCCTGAAGGTACAGTAAAATGTGTAGTATGGTTATCAAAAAAGTGAAATCCATCAAATCTCGTATATATACTGTAGCATATTGGCATCATCAATGAAGTATAGTACACTAATGATGGTGCTGCACATAAATAAAATAAACAGTGCACATGGGAGTATATGAATAATGAAAAAAAACATGCAAAACCCATACTGTGCATACCATGCCTTCGATACTATCAATACCTACAGGCAATAAATCGTATTTAAAAACAACTATCAAGTTATTGTTTCATAAGCCTTCAAACTAGACAGAGACTGATCTTATCAGCGGTTAAAAATCCACAATCGGCCATCTACTACTTTAAAAACATCCATCGCCAAGTGAATAATGTTTCATCTTCTCCCCTGTTCTTGTTGCAATAAGCACCACCAATTAAATCATTTGCACTGGTAATGAGCAGTGATTATTTGAGCACTTGGGTAAAACTAGATTCAAGCCCGTGATAGCAAAAATTTTGGGAAGGGCATCCCTAATTTAGCGATACTTACATATTTGAGTGTTTTGCTCAGCTGTATCAGAATTACTTTGGAATATGATGCTCAAGGTCTAGTGTAATGGTTAATAACAAATGGAATGCTAATGACGCACTCCTTGATTAACCTTGACATATTCATTCTATTTTAAGTCCTTCCAGGCTCAAAAAGGTACAACTGTGCACGCCACTATTCTGCTGATTGGATTCATATACACTTTCTTGTAAATGGAAACAAAATGAGCTTGGAAATACAACTACAAGTATTTGTATTTGCTTTTAAATGCAAACCTAGAAGCCTTTTGCTGCAACACCCTGCCCTCAATGGGCTTCCACTGTAAAAACACTCTGCAGAAATCCCTGAATATCCCAACAGCAGAAACTTAGAAAACAGGTCAGATGTGAATACCGAGTAGTAGTTGTCATGTTATCCCCATAATAGGTGGGTGTTTTCTCATATCTAGTTAGGGACTGCAAATGCATCAGCTTGCAAAAATAATGTACTCTGGGGTCAGTTTTTTTTCCTTCTTCCAATTGGCATTTTGAGAGATTCCTCTTCCTTTTATTTATTTATTTTTATCTCCATGCCGATGTACAGGGTGTCACAACAGAGCCTTCATGAATGACTAAGCACAGATCTGATGAGAAGAGGAGAAATGGGAGGAAAAATTGCTCATTTTGCTTCCCCTGGCATGCAATTTCCACCCTCTATCCACATCTCTCTAAAAGCTATCTAAAACACATCAACTTCATCTTTCGAGGCTGGATGGGCCTCAGAGGATCACCTCCAGACATGGCACGCTGACAGGGGGGCTGAAAAGAAAGGATGAAAATGATAATTCTGTCCTTTTGCTTATAGCGATAGGCCCCTTATTCGGCTGCTGATTAAAAGGGGGGGGGTGCATTCATTTTCAACGTTACTTGCCCAGAGCAAAGAAAAATACTCTTTATCGAGGTAATTGATCACACCTCAGATGGCTGCTTTGGAGGAAGTGCAACATGAGTATTTCATTGCCTCTTTCTTCATTTTCGCTGCGCTACAATTGACCAGCACAACATTTCAGCTCTGGGGCATACTCTGCTATGCCTGACCTACACTCCTTTTCTTCTCTACTGTAACAAATGAGAATGTAAAGTGAGTTTAAACTGCAATTGGCTCTGGTCAACTTTATCCTTTGATATACACACACACACACAGAGTAATGTACATATTTTCCTCAAGAAGACTGTAAAAAGACAGCTGGAAATAGCTCCATTGCTGTCCTATTGCGGCGTTAACTGTTGCACCGTTTGGATAAGAATGCCATTATGTGCAGAAAATAGAGCGAGCTAGCATAGCAGCAGCGCACACGACTCGGATCACTTCCATACATGAGGGCATTCATACCAAGGTCTGGCAAATAAGTGGCCCATGAAAATGATTTGCAAAGAAGACGATTACTTTTGATACATCACTGCCGAGTAACAAGAGGGGAGGACATAGCAGGAGTTCAAGGGCTGCGGAGTGAACGGGGGGATAATTCTGAAGGCCGTTTATTTTTTCATATGGCTCGGTCTCCCATCGCACACTGATCCCGGTCACTGTGTTTTTCAGAGGGACACAGACTTTTATGAGACGACATTACCCAAATAATTGCACGGGTGTTGAAGTTTCCACCGTGTACGATGAAACACACAGTCGCTGCTGCAACTAAAGGTAAATTTGGGATGCCTGTGAGAGACATTTGTAAAAAAAAAAAATAAATAAATAAAAATTGGAATTTAGCAAAGTCTTTACGCAAGATGTTATCTTAAAAGACTGCACCTGATGACAGCATCAAGCTATGTTCTTCTGTTTTCCTGTCTCTTTTTTGGTTGATTGCTTGGTCTGTTTATGTCAATTGAAATGGTATGACTGCTTTTTTATCCACTTTTATCAATTAAGTTTGGAGAAAAACAAGTCCATCACAGAGACCGAAGACATTATACAGCCATTCTCCCATTGGTTGGTTCTCAGAATGACTAGTAAACCCAATTTAAGTAGATTAATCTGTTAATAAGTTTCCTCCAATTACTGATTAACTTGTTTAGACAATAAGGAAGAAGAGAAACCAACATGTTATCTTCAACTAAATCAACATTATGTTTAATGTTGATTGCTCTATTTATAATACAACAGAATAGAAAAGTTAAATAAATCATTACATGTCAGAGAAAGCATTAAGTGTTTGTACATTTACTTGATTCTTCAAATCTACAGTGAATTATATTTGCTCCAGTTAATGAACAGACTAATTTTGGCTTTAATGTGAATATATGAAACAGATGTTTATCTTTAAAACCTTTGAGAAAACTAGACATTTTATATCGTTAACTAAGGTCAAGGGATAAAGATGAGGGTTGTCAGATTTTTTTATGAAGAAATAAAGAATAAAGTATGTATGCGTCTCAAATTCAATGCATCTCTGTCAAGTTAAAGTAATGTATGAAAAGTACCTAAAATGCAGAGCATTTCCATTTTTGGTATTCATCCATGTACCTGTGATTCTTCTTTGTATGGGTGAGGCAACATGGCCAGACATATTGTAATCTACGTGATCTACCACACTTGTCAATTCGGGACATGATGGCTGCAACAAAAATAAATAGCTTTGAATCAGATCGATGCCCGATGATTGCAATGAAAAATGGAACAAGGTATGAGGGGGAAAAGAGGAATCTCATCTTCACGGGAATTGGATTTTCAAAAGATTTAAGTGAAAGCGCCTCTGTTATGCATGTCAGCCACAGCCTCTCATACTCAGATTTCACAACAGTCAATATGTCTGCACGCCAATGCCAAGCAAGAGTGGAAGGTGCTCGAGCTGGAACGCAGCATTTATGATGTTTGCCGACGCACACACGATCATACGGATGCATCAGCCCTCGGTATTTCCCATTCCCTCCTAAGTCTTATTAATGTAATTTAATAGCCATGATTAAGGTGCACCCTCTCAACTTCCCCAACATTCTTCCTCACAAATCCTCATCAATTGCTCCAATCACTCCTCACACAGAGCCAATATTCTACAGCTAGACGACCCTTATTTCCCACCACATTAATGAACTCTTTCATTTGAAAGCCTCTGACTGCCTGCCCCTTGATTGCAAAGCCAAGGCCAATAGGCTTTGGTGACAGCTCCTTGAAAATTAAAAGTATCAATCAAGATGGGGGGGGGGCTCGGGAGGTCTTTGGAGTCTACCAGAGGGAGCGAGTGAGGTTTAACGGGGTCGAGTCATATTTAAAAATGCTTGTCACAGTTCATTTGAGAGTATTTATGTGCAAGGCATGTGGGGTTTGCGTTGCCAGATCTGACTAAACCAGTGAAATCAAACTAATCACTAGAGAAAAATCATCATGACACTGTGGACAAAAAGCTGCACAGCTTTAATGTGTAAATGTAAAAATAACACATTTACTATCATGTATTATGGGTCAAATAGCAACTACAATGGTGCATTGACAAGGCCTGGTAACAGGAAAAACTCAATGTCACTGGGTAAACTTGACCAGCATAAAAAAGGGTCGGCGTGATGACATAATCGCTGTCTAAATCAATTTTGGCATGAGGGCACTCGACTCAGCTCAATATGTAGCTGTAGGGCTTCTGTTAAGTGGCCACTGTTACTTACCTATTAATTCATGTGCTGCCGGTCAGTCCTGTGGCAAAGTATAACCCCAGATGTTGAGATGAATCAAGATGTTATTAAAGAAACATCATAAACCCAGAATGTAGCACCTGAAGCAAAAAGTGCCAAGAATAATTTGCAGGAAGAGGGATTAGAGTGGAGCATGATGGGAGTGCTTTTAGAGGGAGCACATTTTACCGTTAAGAAATGTTAAAACTGATGGGATTAATGAATGTAAGGCTGGCTCTGCCTGCAGGCCCCGGCCTAAGGAGGTTTTTACTGTGCAAAACAGGATGAAAAAAAAAAACACAAACACAGGAGGTGAAGGGTCTTTGTTGAAATAGAAATGCAACTGGCAATGTAACTGTACCTTTTGTGGCTCTCATCTGTAGTAGGAGGAAGGGGGGTAAAGGGAAAGATCTTTTTTTTTTCAAAGCAGCATCTGCTCCAACTTTACATCAGTATCACTTCCTGAATCCCAAATATGTTTAACTGGCAACCCTCAGCATGGTCAGAGCCAGAGTACAGATCCAAGATCCATCTGGACAATCATAAGCCATCATCCATCCATGCAGGGGAGGGAAGCAGGGGAGAGGAGAGGAAATACTAGCAAATACTGTGAGAGAGGCGCAGAGAGAGCTGACTCGCCAAGCAATCACTCAGCAGAAATAATTTGAAATAACTAAGCCCGGATTCTTCTCGCCTCCCTCCTCTGACACACGCGCTGTGTGCCTGCGTGCGCACACAGCAACGCACAATTGAGTATACACCCACACGCACGCAGCTGCGAGTGGAGTGCGCATACGTACAAACACATGTACCACACACACACACACACAGTCACACAGCTGACGCACAGAGGCGATATGCAAATGCGGACAGTTATACAATTAAAGCGGAGAAAAACAATGTTGTGCAAAATGTACAGTTCGCGTTCGGTGACATTCTAATCACTCTGCTTGGATAATGAGGTTTTACTAAAGAACACAGGGCACCAAAGCAGTCGACTTCCACTGTCATACTGCAGCTGTGAACACTTCCACTGAAGAGGCTTCGTCCGTAACTAAAGCAGAAAAAAAAAAAGAAAAAAAGAGCGTCTAGGATTCATGCGTAACGGAGAGAAAAACGCTGGTTCCAAATGCGCATTAAGTGCCGCATATTAGTAGATTAGGGAACCATTTAGCAAAGCGCGCCGATAAGTGGACGATGCAAATCTGAGCTTAGGAAATGTCAGTGTGATCCAAATTAGTCTCTGATGTCGATAAACTCGTCAACATATGCACGGAATTCAGAAAAAAAGCACCTAGACAACTTTGAAAACGCACAGAAGCAAATATAAATCCAACTTACCCACAAGCGATGTCCAAAGGAAAGCGTACACTCTGCTGTCAGTTCAGACAGCCACACACCATCACGGTGGACTGGAATGTGTTGTGGTGTACAGAGTGAAGCAGTAAAAGAAAAAAGAAAAAAAAAAGAAAAGAAAGAAAGGAAATAAAAAACGAAAGGAATCCCAGGTGTGAAATAGTCCAGTTCTCCAGAAAGAAAAACGCAGCGTCTATTCCAAAATTACATATTGCCAGGGTTCACTGGAAATGAGAGCGAACAAACACCTGCAGCCGGTCACTTTCAAACAGCAGGAAAGAAGAAAATCAGGCCAATCATGACAGTGATTAGGTGGATGGTCGACAGAATCAATGAGGGGCAATACCATAAGAGGCAATTAGTCTGATTATCCGATTAAATCATCTGCTCAGCCGCTCACGAGCACGCAGTCCCAGGCAGGTGAGCGCAGCTTCGAGCAGGGCAACACGAGTGCAAATTTCCAAAGTGATGTGCAGAAAAAGACACATCGGACGCCGTTCCTCTCTTTCTCTCTCTCTCTCCCTCCCTCACTCTATCTCTCTTTCTCTCGCCGCCGCTGTGATGCGCGAGCTGCGTCAATTTTGCACAAGTTTGCGCAGCGGCCGCAAAAGCACCAGGGCTCGTCCGTTTCAAAGTAAAAGCGCACCCTTACTCATGAGCGCAGAGAGGTTTATGTCGGCTAAAATGCTTCCTTTTAATGCTCAGATTGGTAATAGGTAACAGAGCAATGCGTAAAAGGACCGGCACAAGCGCGCATGTCATCTACAAATGCGTGCGTCCTTGTTCACACGAACGCAAATGTGTGTTTTCAGCGACGATTCTGCGTCTGCGATGGGGGATTTTATTCTGAAGAGGCCCCCAGAAGCTGAACATCCCCATCCTGTGTGACTTGATGCTGGTACCAAACCTGCGTTCCTCCGGAGTCCTCATTCCGCACAGGGCGCACTGGCTGAAACCGTCTCCACAAGCGCGCACGTGAACAACCCAAACACCAAACCGTCACAAAATGGGAGGAAATGTAGCCTCCTACGTAGAAAATGCAGAGAGCTGAACGTTTTTCCTGGGTATGACGGGCAGACAGGGGATCCACTGCAGCTTGAGTTTGAGCATAGGCGCACTGCCGCCCAACGGAAATATCCGAAAAGGGAAAAACAGTGTAAATAAGTGGCATCCTACTCATCTGGTCACATGAGGCACCTTATTGGAGCATGGGAGAGCTGGAATTCAGGGCGCAGACTGACATAACTTTCTAAAATCACACTTATTCATACAGCAATTTGGATCAAGTTGTTATTCAGTGTTAAACACATGGAGTTTAATATGAGATAAAAAAAAAAATGTCTTAACATATTAACGTTAAAACGCAAAAAAAAAACAAAACAAAACACTGATTGTTATGACAAAAATGTACCTTTAAAGCCTGAAAATATCTTGCCAGTTACTTTAATAATCACAATTTAACCCATACAGACCTGAATAGTCACTGGCAACCCAAAGCATCCACTCATCTAAAATGTTTAATAATTGTTGATCCACTAAATCTTATTAAAACATGTAAATAATTGGTGTAAAATCTTTCCATGGTCATCAGATATGACCCATTTGGACGGTCAGAGGCTCCGTAGTGAATGTGGAAACACCGTTGTCTTCTACAACATCGATTCACCAGTAAAACCCACGGAGCTGGATCAATGACAGTGGATGGACACACTGTTTACATTAATTTATTGATACAATGGCTGAAAAAGTCACTTTTTCTTCAGTTTTCTCCTTTTCGATAGAATAACGTTCAACTTGAATAGGAACTTTTATGAACATCTACATGATCAGTAAATTAAATAAAGGAAAATTTATGATTTACGCTGAAAAAATGCAAAATACAGAGGATAATATTATGATAAATGGTGATAAATTACTAACGAAAGGTTAAATAGAGAGAAAAAAATCATTTGGGAAGTACCACCAAAGTAGCACTCTTTATGGGTTGAGCAATTTTATCTGAAAATCTTAGAAATAAATAAATAAATGCCATAATCCAGTTTCATTGTGTGCAGGAGTTCTGTTGACGTTTATTGGTCCTGCTTTGTTAGATTTACAATGTAAAAGCAAACATTAAGTGTTGTTTGTGTGACATTATGCACATTTCAAGATGTTTTACAGTTTTTATACACTTCCCCTTGGCGTGCATATAATACAGGTGAGAACATTTGCATCTTATGCCGGTGTTCAACTTCCCTTCATCTATATTTATTACCATCTTTGTCCTTTAACCACACACTAAGATGAATGTGACAAGTTCACTGAAATACCTGAAAGGATTTCAATCTGCACACCTCAAGTATTACAAGTATTTATGAGTAACCAAGGACTCACATCCAACGGGCCAGAGACAAAACCCTGAATCACTAAAGATGATGAATGGACGGTAAAGCCGGCTCACTTTCTTTGCGAGTTGGAAAGGTGCGATACAGATTAGGGACTCGTAGGTAAGTGGGACGCCACGTCGGGCGGCCGGGCCGTAAAAAAGGGACTCGTTTGATTTCTCCCTCACTAGGCTACCCCTGTCAAGAACTTGGCCTCTGGCACCACTTTTCCGTGAGCTGAATTTCGATTAGGGGAGGGCTTTGAGGAGAAGAAAAACCACCCTCCTCAGACTGAAAAAGTGCACTTGTGAGCTTTCTTTGTCATATACAGACCCTGACATGAATAGAGGTTTCTTAATGAGCGAAGGAGTGGACAAACACAGCATTGATTCGTCCCTTCTATTGGAGGTTGTCGTCCGCAAATGGCCTCAACTCAATCAGCCTGTTGGCGTCCAACTTTGAGGACAACTGTCCAGTGAAGGTTGATTGTTTGGAGAATTTTTACAGACTGGTTAAAGGAAGACCAGTGGCACGATGCAATTAATTTGTACATTTTCTGTGTATTTTTCAAGTCTTCGCTTGGGTTGTTTTCTGCGTTTTGTATTTTTGAAGCTAAAGCTGCAGTGCTATCTGTGTATACTGTATATATGACCGCTTGTGATGTCAATAATATTTCATTCTAAATTTATATAAATACCATTTTTTTCTCTTTATATGTCATTTTTCTACATACTCTTTCTCTTCACTTTCTTGTTGGAATGTTACTGCTGTTAACTGTGGAATTTCCCCATGGTGGGATAAATAAAGTCTCATCTTGGACTTCTGCATCTATTCCTTGCTAGTGCTTTCAGGCTGTAGTAAATTCACCCCATGATGCAGATTTTTTGAAAATCACCTGTGTTTTCAGACAAGTAAGGGGGTTAAATATAGAACTGTTGTAATTACCTACTGCTGATCAGATTCCATCAGATGCATCCTGCCTGTTACAATCCTCAAGTGACAGCTCCTGGGGTCCTCGTCCATCCCACCAGATATATGAGAAGAAGAGCTGAGTACCTGAAGAGAGAATAGAAAGAGACGTCCTCACCTCATAGACGACATTTTAAATAGGACATGTGCAGCAGCAGCTCTTATTTTGTTGCCATGTATTTTATGATCTGTCAGAGGAGTGTTCATGTGGGTTCGGGATCAACTTTTAATCCAATTCAGAACATACGTGATACAGAGAAATCATGCATTTGTTTTTATTCAACACACAATCAATTGGCCATCTGGTTAGTTTGATTTAAAGACCCAGGACTGTTTTTTTTTTTTTTTTTTTTGAAACTTCCAACCGCTATTTTCCTCTGCATTTAACCATTCCTAAGTGATTTATCATCATTTCGTCTCATATTATCGAATTAATTTTGCACCATCAGTGAAAATCCAGCATTTCCCTATTTAATTTACTGACCGTCTAGATGTTCATAATGTTATTATATCAAAACACAGACAACTAAAGACTTTATTTTTTAGTAAATATATCATTAACTGAACATAAAAATACATCTGCAACCACTGTCATTAATCAAATGATATGGGGTTCATTGGTGAATCAATGCTGCAGAAGAGGACGGTGTTTCCATGTTCATGATGGAATCTGAGTTCAAGCTGAGAAACTGCATTTTATCTGCATTATTTAAATGTATTGACAGGAAAATCAATCAGACTGTATTTATATAGCATCAAATCATAGCAAAAGTTATCTCATGACACTTCACATGTAGAGCCGGTCGAAACCAGGCTCTCAGGCCAATTTACAGAAACTCACCAGAATCCTCCAGGAGCAAACCCTTGTAACTGGTTCAAAAGGTATTACAGGTTTTAGATCAATAGATGCTTTAGCACCAGCGGCTGTTTAGGTCTTTGAGGGTTAACTTCAACAACATAACACTGAAGAAAACTTTCATTTTTAAAGTCCTGCTCCTGCCACGGTTTGTATAACGCAGATAAATGCCACGCCTTTTTTTATACATAATGGGTCCAATCACTGATGGGAATCAAGACATCGAGATCCATTTCTGGATCACCATCAAGCATCAAGACGTCGAGGAGCTTATAAGGTGGAAAATAAGGAGGTTCTGGTTTCTCGAATTCAGTCAGGGCTTATTCATATTTAGTCTTTTGATTTGGACCAAGAGGAGACAGCTGCAGAAGGAGAGTATGGCCTTTAAACCTTAAGCCTAAAACGATCCACCTAGACTTTTTTTTTTCTTATTTTGACAAACTGAAAGGTTAGGAAAATATGCTGTGATTGAGACTGTTTTTCTGAAGCACTCTTTTTCCAGATCTTTCAAAATCTAGCAGTCATTTACAATTTCCTGCATGATATAATTCTGCTAAACGGCTTCTTCTCCAGGCATAAGTGAAATTACCGTAATGACCCAATAAAACCTATAAAGCGCAACATCTCAGGTTTCAGAAACTGTTGGAATTTTTCCAGTTGCACAAACAGTGAGTTACAGCCATCCAAACTGCATATGTGCAGGGTGCGTCAGCCATGACATGTCAGGTTTAAAAGAGTTAAGCTAAAGAGTTAAGTTTTTTCTTTTTTTCCCAAAGGTACAGTGCATATTAATAAACACAATATGTACCAATACACAATATTATAGCCAAGGCTAATTTCTATCTTTAGTCCCTATATAAAACAACATACTTCACATAAAACCGTCTACAATGTACTCATTAAACAGACATTTAAAACACATTATACGTTTATGTAACATTGTACACAACATACATACACACAATTTCAAAGTGCCAGATGACTTTATATGAGATAGTGGAGGCAGGTCTGATTGTCCAATTACCATGATTTTGATGTTTAATGAATGAGCCGAGGGTGGGCAGGTCAAACAGTTGGTAATGTGTTCCAAGTTTAAGAGGCAGGGTATGAAAACATAGCAGGTTCTAAGTCGCTTCTTCTAGATGGAATTATACAGCCAACTCAGGAACTAACTTTAAAGACGATGTTTCCCCAAACAGTTAACAGATACAACAACACAATCACTGAAATAAGAAAAAAACATCCTCACTGAGCTCAAAACCAAAGTTGTTTTCTAACCCTCTCCAAGGCTGACAAGTTAGAGATTTATTTCCATTTGACAACAGCAATAAGAAGCTTTATACTGCTCCAATTAAAAGTGACACATCTATTGATGTATTGCATAAAAACATGTCTTGTGTTGTAACAAAATTAGCCACACAGAGGTGGAACTGAATTTGTCATAGTTAAAAAACAGAAACATAAACAGTTTTGAAACTTTGAAAGATTCGCTTAAAACTGGAACTTGAGGTTAATTTTGCCTCGTGAGAGTTGGAACTCTCCTCAAAGTTGAAATGAAAACACTATGTAACTGGCTTTTAGTTCAAGTGAAACCTTGAAGAAATACTTTTTTTGCAGCAGCAAATAAGAATCCTTTTAGCACATGCTTCAAGGTCAGACCACTGGAGCAGGTTCTTACATAAGTGTTATCTGTGATGGCGTTTCCCTGTAGTGATGGAAAGATGAGGAGATGAGGAGAAAAGCTATTAAAGCATCTCATTTAATGGCTCGAATGAATAATAAAGCAAAGGCTGAGCTTCTCAAACTTTGGCTGTGATCAAGTAATCTTTGATCACATGTAAGCATACATAACAGAGGATGTTGGTGCAACCATATACTGGCATGATGCTCTAGTGGAGTGGACTGGAAATGATGACTGATGAAGGATGTTTCTGGGTCAAAACCACGCAATGAAACGAGTTCGGGAAATAACCGTGTTTCTCACTTCCCAGTCTTCATTTGCACACTGTGTCAAAGGATAAAGGGGAATCTATTCACCTCTCTGAACCTCCACCGGTGATCTGTCCAAACTGCAGCAGCACTGCAGTTCATCACCTGGACAAGTCTCCAACCCAATTACAGTGGTCTATATCCGACTAGCTTCTTCATTTACTCTCTACTTTAGCAGCATCCAGTTACTACTACATATACACAGGTGGACAGGAGAATGGCAACGATCATGTCAATATTTTTACGTTGATTTTCTCACACTTGCAACTCATTTAGTATGCGTGAACATGTTTATTAAGACGACTCTTCAGTGCAATGCAATAGTATTTTAATCTATAATCTATATATAGTTTATTTAGCCTGTTCATCACTATTCACCCAGTGTCCCTTTAACCACACCCCTCTGAGGGAGTGGCTACTGTTTCAGTTGTAGCCACCTGGGGCCCAATGACGACGGGATCTGAGGTGACTTATCTGTGCCCTGTCCTGACCCGTGACCCCGGACCTCCTCCCCCACCCTCACCTGTCTCATCTGACTAGATGGACCCCTCATGTGCCCCACCCTATTGCATCTTTTTAGACTGGGACTACATCTGCAAATGGACGTCCATCAGCCCTGGTGCATCTGCAGCCTGTCCGTCCATGGGAGTGGATCTCTCCTTCACTGTGGTTCTCCCTCAGGTTTCTCTTTTCCCACTGGGTTTTTTGGAGTTTTTCCTTGCCGAGAAGGAGGGTCTAAGGACGGAGGACACCCGGGACATTAATCCATTTCTTTCATCTGTTTATTTGGCTGTTTGTTTTCAGATCCAACTAATTCTCTAAAGCCCTGTGAGGCAACCTTGTTGTGATATAGGGCTCTACAAATAAAATTGAATTGAATTGAATGAATCTATCCAATTTAGCCCTGTGATGAACTGGTGACATGTCCAGGGTGTACCCCGCCTTTGCCCATAAGTAGCTGGGATAGGCTCCAACAACCCCCGTGACCCTAGTGAGGATAAAGCGGGCTCAGAAAATGAATGAATTAATCTAATAAATGTGACAATTACAATCTAACAATATAGGGAAACACGATTCAATAGAAATGTTCTTTATTGCAATGAAGATGCAACTTGCATTGAATAAATACTTATAAGTGGATGTTAGGCGTTTCCTCGGCTATCGTGCTAGCTAACATCAGTCAACACCAAAGTAAAAACAATTATTTTTTGATCCGATGTCTGTATCCTGAATGTAAATGGCTGAGGTGTGTAAAAGTATCTCTCCTGTTCGCTGCATCTCAGGCTGTCTTTTGCAGTGTGCTCACATCGCATAGACAAAGAAAAGAATTAAGTAATCAGTCACCGCTAAAGGTCTCTGAAATGAGCAAGAAGAAAAGGCGTGGGAGGAGATGACGACGTGAAACGGCATGGGATCATGGGAGACGCTGCTTTCATCAGAAACCTCTGACAAAACACATCTTTTCACATGCGGTAGTGTATAACATTCAGTGATATATAACAAGGTATACCACTGAAATGCATGAAGAAGGCAATATCAGAGCACATGGACAACAAGACAGTCCACTTTTTCACCAGTGTTGTTCCTGGTTCTGAGCTCATTATTGGTAAAAACTACTGACATCACCAGGAGGCTCAAAGACAAGTCAAGCAGAGGTTTTATTTTTGCATAAAATCATGAGGCAAATATAGAGCAAGAAAACTTGATTTCAAAGTTATTTTCCTAGTTCTATTGAGAGTACAGACAGCATGCCATGTTTCCACTGTATGACTGATATTAAAAATCAATCAATCATGAAATAAATGTGTCTTCTACTCAGGTTTGGACACAGACTGTTGTGAATTCAGTGCTACAGGAGCCTATAAATGTAATTTCTCTGTGTACCTTCACATGTTCTGTGGCATGTTCTGTTCTGCATCAGCTTGTTACATGTTGCTGTTTTCAGACAAACGTGTTAAACCTACAGCTGTGTTTCACACATTACTCTAACAAGTTGTGTTGACACGTAGTCTGTTTCATTTCCACTGGTCTTGGTGGAGCAGCAGTGGTCATTTTTGAAATAGACTGCCTGCATCTGTGTAAATGTGTTTTACTAGAAGATCTGTTTCTACCTTGATTGTAAGCAACACTATTAAAGGAGGGATCTGACAGAATTAACCTAGAACCAAATGAGACAGACTAGATTTCTCTGAACATTGGAAAAGAAGTCAATAATATATATAACATAGGCTTGGTCCTATAAAAAGATTTTTTTCTAAACATGTTATATACAGATAAAAGATTGAGTTGAACTCGACTCAAAGACCCAGTGCTACTTTTGTGGCAGTTCCTAAATTAATTTTTCTAGTTATTTAACCTTCCTTAAGTGATTTATCATCATTTCTTATAATACTATCCTCTGTATTTTGCATTTTTTTTCCAGTGAAAACCAGGTATTTTTCCATATTAAATTCATGTCTGAGTGTGAATTAACTCATGAAGACCCAGTGCTTTCTCACTATTTAACCTTTCCTGAGTGATTTATCACCATTTATTATATAATATTTCCCTCTGTATTTTGCATTTTCTAGTGAAAATCATGTATTTTCCTGTATTTAATTAATTGATCACATAGATGTTCATAAAAGGTTCTGATTAAAGTTGAGGGTTATTATACCAGAAACAGAGAAAACTGATGAAAAAGTGACGTTTCCTGCAAAGATAGCAATAACTGAATGTAAAAATAACTGTGTCCATCCACTACCATTTATCTAACTCCATGGGTTTTATTGGTGAATCAATGTTGTAGAAGATGAAGGTGTTTCCACATTCACTAGGGAGCCTCTGAACGTCCAAATGGGTCATATCTGATGACCGTGAAAAGATGAAAAACTGCATTTTACACCAATTATTTATATGTATTGACAGTATTAGTGGATCAACAGGTTTTAAACCGTTTAGATCAGTACATACTTTTGTGGATGTTTGAGTCTTTATGGGTTAATTTGTAAGATACAAAATTTGTGATTGAAAAGGGTTGGGTTTTACATTTTGAACACTCAGTGCAAAGCAATTTGATGTAGAAAAAGGGCCAATGTACACACTGTATGATACATCCATGTTATGCTGTTGAAAATCCATAAATAAAAGTATTTTCAAAAAAACAATTAAAAGGATTTAAAGCACAGGCCACCATCACAAGCCATTTAAGGCAACTAAAAACAACTTTTCATTTCTAAATGTGCAGAACAAACAATCAGGCAGGAAGTACTGCAGTTGCAGACTTATAATAAAGCTAATTATCCAAGAACTGTTTCTGCTTGAGCTCACCGTAGAAACAGAAAATAAAGAAAAATGTCTACAAACTGCAGTGGAGTGTGGCTTTATACAAAGACAAAAGGCTAAAGGCAATGTTAGATCCTTGTTTCCATTTTCGTTTGACTAAGTAAAGCAAACTGCATAAGTGAAACCAATCAAACTGTGTTGTTCTCAAGAAAATCAAACACATCCTCAGCATTTCTCTTTCTCTTTGACTTCTCAGCAAGCCTTACAAATGTTTCATTCTCATGCAACCCGTTTCTCTTTGGGTAATTAAAGCGAGGAGAATGAACCGTCTGCAGCAAAGTGTAAAAAGCAAAGCCATATGTCCCTGTCCTGTTCCCTCAGCTGCACATCCCAGCTTCATGTGAACAGGGGTGATATTCAGACTTCACTTTGTGAGATGGACTGTTTTCAGAGAAGGCTATGAAATGTAATTGGGGTAATGAGGTCAGTCGAGGAAGCCTCAGAGTCCTTCTCCAATTACTGAATGCCAAAACAGAGAATATAAGCAGGACTGAGCAGAGTCCATCTCAACATGACAAAGTTATTATCGGGTAGCATGCAGATTACCAAAGCTTGACCCTATTAAACCAGTACTGCACAGGAAGAGAAAAGCCAGTGCCTTTAAGAGCATCTAACAATGTAAGGTACACAATTTTAGACAAATCAGCCTCATTTCTTTATTTGCAAGTAACAAATAATGGTGGTAAGAGAAGATAAAGTTTTTGCTTTTGGAGGTCAAAGTCAAAAGAAATTATGAAAATTGCAAAAATTACTAAAAAGGTCGATCAAAACCTTCTTATTTGATTGTAATACACTGTGAACATACACAATGTCAAGACCTAGTGACACAAAAAAATCCTACAAATCTCTATAAACCAAGGTTTTGTGCTCAGATTTCTTCCATTATTTAACTGAGGTATCTTCGGTCCATTTTCTTCCTCAAAAAAAAAAAAAATCTAGAGGATATTTCTTGGGGACCATGTGTTGTTGTGGGAAATTTAGCTGTCTGGGCTTTCTGGTTAAAGGTTTCACCCTTAGGTAAATGCTCCTGACATCAACAGCACATGATCTGTTCTGCAGAAATGTTGCATGTGCATGTGTGTTTTCGGGGGCTGTCTTCACACAGTTGATGCAAAATTCAAATACTTCTTGTTGTTCAGTGTGTTCAAGTTTACAGTTCATGTTCAACATCCTAAATCGTTTATTGCTGTACATTCTGAGTGCCTTATTTAGTGAACAACCTGTAAAAATTTGATTTGATTTTCTATTTTGACACCGAAAACACACAGTAAAGCAAAAACGACTGCCAGATAATGTCTCAGCAGTTAAAGGGTTAAAAATCTATACAGCTGTCACACTTTTTTTAGTAACAAATTCTTGTTTTAATTTACTGTTATTACCTGTCTTTTAAATCTGTATTCCTTCATGGCGTGTGCTGCTGACCTCTTGGCCAGGTCGCCTTGTAAAAGAGATCTCCATCTCAATGGTCCTATCTGGTTAAATAAAAGTTTAAGAACAAAAATAAAAAGTCTGAATAATGTCCCACCATAACTGCTTGAGTGGGCATCCCTATTCTAAAACATAATAATCCAATTTTAATTGACCTTGACATTTTATTATTTTATTAATGTTCCTCAAATGCACATATAAATGCCAAATATTACACATCGCAAGAAAACAAACACATGGTTCTGACAAAATAAGGATAAGTCAGGTCATGGATACGAACCAAAATTAGATGAAAATTGTTCATCACTTCCTGCATGAGGTCCATTGTACTAAGTCGTGAGTCCCAGGTACGTGAGTCAGCGATTGTTATCAGTCAACCAAAAGTACTGGATGTTACAGCTGCATTCGACGTGAACTTCAAAATACTGTTGAGGTACTACCTGTTTTTTTTCTCAATTGTGTCTCTTGCAGCAGACAGAAAACAATCCCATGAACAAAGTCACTATACAACCCCTGCTGAGCCAAAAAAAGAGGGACTTGATGATTTCCCGTGATGGACATTGATTTCTCTGACAGCAGAAATCTCCGTATCATGTCATCTGTGGGAGTCCATTTATTTTATACAGCATGGTACATTCAACTAGGGAGTAAAGCTTTTATATGAACAGGTTTTTTTTCTTTTTTTTTTTTCCTTGGCATCTGCGGAGCTTGCTGACTATCAGAGAGAAAAGGCTGGTTCAGTTTGCCTCTGTTATGTCGAGCTGTGTTAGCAAACATCTTAAAATAGTGATAAAGACACACATTTCACTGGTCTACAACTAAATCCCACCTGGACCTTTTTTTTTTTTCTCTGCTCTGTAGCAGCATTCTTTTCAGGCTTATGTAAGTAAGAAAAGTCACTGAACTGACTTACCTGATTTCCTAAAATAAATAGTTGCATGCTCTGCCGGAGGTAAATCTGGTCGCAAGTATTTTTATAGCCCTCCTGGCCTACATCTGACAGTTCAAAATGGTAATTCTTGTCAGGGAGTCACTATTTATCCTTAATGCGTTTTACTCTTGGGCAACTCTGAATGGTGCCATCTAGCCGTTTGACACAAACCCAACAAAAGAGGTAAACGTGGGGTGGAATGCATCTGACCTATAGAGCATCAAGTAAGCATATCACACGCCTGAAAACCTAGATCTATGTCCAGTTTCAGGCAAAACACAAAGACGCTCAAAGGAGGGGAACCAAACAACTGAAAACCATTTTTTGTAGAAAAATGATGACAGTTGAAACCAGTCATACATAAAAAAAAAAAAAAAAGTATTGCAATAAAGTGAAGGAATGAGAAATCTGACATCCATGCTCAGATCCTGCTATTTTCTCATAGTTTATTGAAGACTAAAGAACTCAATGTTCTAGCTCTGCCTGAATTACAAGCACTTACTGCTTTCCAAATTGCACATATTGCTGCTGTTTACACTGCATACATGTCCATAAGTCCATTTTATATATTTTATGTGCATTTTATCTTATTGCTATGCATAGTTTGCACAGGGGTGCTTTCACTGAGTGAACCTGTACATCCATGCTGGGGTGCTGTAAGGGCGGGGGGCATGACAAATTCATGGGGCCCAGCATTTCCAGGGGGCCCAGTGGATATAGTTTACAACAGAGGTCAAACATGCAGCCCAGGGGCCAAATCTGGCCCACCAAAGGGTCCAGTCTGGCCCCTGGGATGAATTTGTGAAATGC
>JAPQRP010000014.1:6613166-6625074 GCA_037367295.1 Apogon hyalosoma
GTTAAAATTGCACTTCGTTTTCTTAAGAAATTTCAGTTTGTTCATGTTATTCACATTGTTTTAAAGGATAGTTGGTAGATGTCAACATTTTCATCGCATAATTAAAATTTTTTTGCTCTAAAATATAGAGGAAAGTTTGGAGTTGACATTATTTATATATTATTATGTTGTTATTTCACTGGTCCAGCTTACTGCAGCTCAAATTTGGCTTAATGTGGCCCCTGAACTAAAATGAGTTCGACACCCCTGGTTTAGAAATTGTGAAAATTTCATGTAAGCTCTAGAGTAAAAGAGAGGCGTAGAAACTTCCATGGGGTCCACAATTGGTAGCGGCTCCCCAGAATCCACACGACAAAGATCTTGAATCTTGAAACTTATGTCTAACGCTGTTTCCAAGGCACCAAAACTGTTCACCAAGCTCCAGTTTGACTTGTGTCTGCCAAGCCCAGTCAACAAATTCAAGTTTCTGAAAAACCACATCTCATCTCAACAGGATCATTAAAGGATCAACTACTTTTTTTTTTGGTTTTTCTTCAGTAGATAGGAGGTGGTTGGTGCATGTAAATGTTCAAAATCCAGCATTTTACCATCAGAGAGTGGAGTTTGAGTCCAGGCTTTGATACAGGAAAAGATCAAAAAAACAGTTTAACCCTTAAAGACCCAAACAGCCACCGGCGACCAAAACCATCTACCGATCTAAACTGTATAACACCTGTTGATCCACTAATCCTACCACTACATATACTTAGCACCATTAAAAATGTACGGGTCAGAATAATATGTATAGTTGTAGATATATTAAATGAATTAGTTTGGGGTTACCTTCATATTAAAGAGGGAAGTATCGGTCATTACAGAATGAACTGTGGACAAATTGTGATCAGCTTAACAGGTTTATTCAGTCACTGAATACAGGAGTTCTGAAATTGAAAGTGTCATCATTCAATATGGGGTGTGTCCATCTCTGGCTTCCAAATAAACAGTGCAGCGACGATGCATGGAACTAAGTCTGATGATCCTGTCCTGAGGGATCCGATCACTCAGAGGACTGATTGGACTGCGATGACAGCGCAGACGGCAATGATTTCACCACGGCTCCGGCCTGCTCGTAACATGCCAGTGGCCCATTCTCTCTGTTGTATCGTAAGTCATGGCATTTTGAGCTGCAAAAGCATTTCGGCGTTTTCGCTGCTGCATTTATATCAGCTATTGACCACACTTAAAGTTACCTGTCAAGCATGACTGTACAAGAGATTTGACTCAATGTCCGACATTAAGGGATTAGTCCAAACGCTGACATCACATGCATTGGGAATGAAATAAATACAGCTGTTAACTGTGTTACTCATCTCGTGAGCAACATACACAAAATAGGCACCTGAGCAAATAATTTTCTGGATATTACACCACATGTTTGGACCGTGCATTTTTAATGGCGCCAAGTATATAAATTATTGGTGTAAAATGCAGTTTGTCATCTTTTCATGGTCATCAGATATGACCCATCTGGACGTTCAAAGGCTCCATAGTGAAAGTGGAAACACTATCATCTTCTAAAGCATTGATTCGCCAGTAAAATCCATGGAGGTGGATCAATGACAGTGGATGGAGACGCTTGTTGAAAATGTCCCTTTTTCCTCAGTTTTCTCTGTTTCTGATATAATAAAACAACTTAAACCTGAACTTTTACGAACATCTACATGATCAGTGAATTAAATATAGGAAAATAAATGATTTACACTGAAAAAACACAAATTACAGAGGATAATATTACAATAAATGGTGATAAATCAATTAAGAATGATTAAATAGGTCTCTCTAGAAATTCTTTCCTTATGCGTGTGGATTTATTATTCCAGATAAATGAGGAGGTCATTTGATTAAAAGTTTTAAAGAATGATAGCAAGATGAATATGGGTATTGTCTGAAATAAGTATAATTATTTGGGTAATATGTTTATCTTTACAGTGTTTATTCTCCCAATAAGAGATAATGGTAAATTGGACCATCATTTGATATCAAGAGTGATTAAATAGAAAGAAAAATTCATTTGGGAACTGCCACAGAAGAAGCACTGGGTCTTTATGGGTTAAGTATTAAACAAATACATTGGGAATGTTTTTCATCATGTCATATCATGTCATGTCATACCTCTTGTGCCTATACCCAAAATCCTAAGAGATACAAACAAAAAATGATGAAAAAGTAAAATGAGGTGATTGGTTGAAACAACAGCACTAATGTACGTCCACAGTGAAGTCCTCATGGAAAAAGACAATAATTTCCTGATAGGTCTAAATTATGCCATTAACATACACTGCACAGCCAAAAAAAAGTTCCACACATACACACAGTATTTGATTACACTGTTTTTAGCTTTGACTACAGGACACATTCACCGGTAAAGTACATTTCTACCCATAGCTGCATTACATTTTGGCCTACATTCTTTGCACATGATGGCAGAGTCAAACCACTGCCTAAAGCCTCCTCCAGTACATCTCACTGGACTCTGCGGTGGCCAATCCATGTGTTATAACTGTTTCATGCTTCCTGAACCACTCTTTCACAATTTGAGCCTGATGAACCCTCACATCGTCATTTTGGAATATTCCTCCTAAACAAACAAAAACCCCACTCATGTTCAGACCTGCTCATTCAGTATATTTACGTCGTCAGCTGACCTTACTTTATGGACACATAATGTTGTTGAACCTAGACCTGACCAACTGAACCAACCCCAGATCACAACGCTGCCCCCACAGCCTTGTACTGCAGGCACTAGGCATGATGGGTAATCACTTCACTCTGGAACAGGGTCAATCTGGACTCATCAGAACCCATGACCTTTAGCCATTGAAACAAAGTCCAGTATCTGTGCTCTATCAAACTGATGGCGGTTTAAAGAATGAGAAGCTCCTAAATGAGCCGTTTCACACAAAGCTACAGGGTAATTAATTTTAATAACAAACACTGACTTTCTGTGACAGGTGTGATTATTAAATGAAATATATCTACAACATAATTACCTGCTTATTATCATTATTACCACCTTGCTACTTGTTCTTTCTACTAGTATTTTACAATGTGCAACTTGCTGTTTTTTTCTCAACACCATTTTCTTTTTATAGTTTATTGTTTTGCTATTTAATTGTTGTATTTCTTGTGTGTATATTTGGTGACGCGCTGTCATTGGAACCTCAATTTCCTGAGAGTTTCACACAAAGGATCAATTAGGCTCAATCTAATCTATTCTCACCTTCAATGAGAAACATATACATGGTTTCTGCAGGTATCAGCAAATCTCATTTAATGCCCCTTTTAATGCCACTTTAAACAAATTTAATGCCCGTGTCCAACTGCAGATACAGTTTTATGACTGTTTACCTCCGACAGGCTTTAACCAGGTTCTGAATAGTTCCTCCTCCGATCACTTCTGCTGAAACTTGCATTTTCCCATTTTTCCGACATTTGCCAATATTCCCTCCACTCTTTGGCCACGGCATGAGCACGCTCACAGCACATTGCATTCCAAGCATCCGATGTTGTGACTTTGTGTATCGGTCATAAACACCCAATTAAAGGGTTCCGCCTGTCAATCATCACACTATACTTCATAACAAAATTATTACATTTTTATGTTACCAAAATAAATTGCATATAACAATGCTTTATTTCCATCAAATGTATTTAACTTTTTAATGCCTCTGGACATCAAACTGAATGCTTTTTAATGCTATTTAAGGCCTTAATTTTCACAAAATATATTTAATGCCTTTTAATGTTTTTTAGTGACCCGCAAAAACCCTGATATATGTAATAAAACTTCCTCTTATCACTGACTGCAATACACATGTTTTCCAAAGTAAGTAGGGCATGTTGATAGGACACATACAATCGTGGAAAAAATTAATCAAAAACATTAATTATGCAATCAAGTACTAACTCCTGTGTGAATCATGTGACTAAAACATGGAATGCCTAAAAGCACTGTTTTTGGCAGTACAAATCCATAGCTATTGATATAAGAACTGAAGTGATTTTAGTTATCAAGAAAACCATGGAAAATGGATAGAGATCAGCTCTGAAATTAAACTACTATGAGCTATTTTTGTTGTTATTATATTTGTCCAAACAAATGTACCTTTAGTTGTTCCGGGCATTAAAATGATCAAGAAATTGAAGAAAACAAGGAGTGGTCTGAATTTTTTCCGCAACTGCATCTTTGGTTCAGAAAGGTTTTTATGCTGGATTTTGCAGCCTTTTTTAGTGGTGAGTAGGCTGTGTTTACCAGTCAGGGGACACTTTTAATTAGGCTACCTGAACACAATGAAACCAGTTATAAAGATGAGAGCAAGTAAGTTTTGCATTGTGGTTTAAAACTGACAAAAAATAAACTGCAGCATTGAAAGACCCCCACTGGTTCCCTGAACACCACCCAATTCCCACCCACCTCAAACCCAGTCTCTGTGTGATGGCATGAAAGGTCTATACGAGCAGTTAAGAGAAGGCGGCTGCGCTTAGCTTGGAAATGATGAAAGTGCTTTCTTTGACTGCGAGCGTTTGAAGCTCTCACTGCAGTTTTTCACTTTCTACAGAAGCGTACAAGCATTGGAGCAAAGGGCTGGAGTAAAGAGTGCAAAGAGGGTGGGTGACCTGCTAACCTTAAGAATTTCAGGGAGAACTGTGTTAAAGGGCCGGCCCTTTGGTCTGTCACAGTCACCTTTCTACAGATCTGCCACGTGAAGCCTAACCTGACTGCGTATTACTCAAAACTGTCAAAAATAAACAGTGTATTTGAAACAGTTACAACAAAAAAGTCGAAGTGAGAGAAAAATATGTTAAAAATGTCACGTAACACTATGCATTTCATTTCCTGTATATGTTCAAGAGGCTGTTTCTTATGTTGACAACATAAGAGTTAAAAACTTAATCCGGGCACTATTAAAGTTGCTGTTCCAAAAAATGACTTCATTAATCCAAAGTAGCTGCATATGAACGCAATTCAAAGATGATATGTTTGCAACCCTTGAATAATATTTCGATGATGCAGCTAAAGGAGAAAATTAGGCTCTACATGCACACACACAGGGGAGAAAGGAATGAAGAGTGCGATATCTGAGGCGAGTAGAGATATGTGCTTAACATCCTTATTCAAAGACTACGTGCGGCTTGACGTGGTGTTTTAATCCTGCACAGATGTAGCCAGCAGTGGAGCACAGATTTCTAGGGCCCTGTGCGAATGTAGTCTCAGTGGAATCCCTCCCATGTCTTTACAATCAAAAATAGGTTAACTATACATGAGACTGGATGTGCACTTGTAGTACAGTACTCCCTCGGATTCGACTGAAAAATTGATACATTAATTAAAAGAATCATCAGCAACTGTGCAGCATGTGCGAGCAGAAATAGCGCCGCTCAATTGTACATCCGAGCTGTAAAATTAACCACATTATTTTGCATGGGATTACTGTAATCTGTTTCTGCAACAATCCTACAATAATAGGTATAAGAAATGAGCAATTTTAAGAAGAATGACGCTAAATTACATAATGAATGTCACATTGTTGCTGTGTTTGCTGCAAACCCGAGAGGAATTTGTTAGTTTAATGGAATGTAAACACACCGGGCCTGATCTATCCACAGTGTCCAGTGTGTTTCCCTGAAATGTTGTTTAAGGGCTAATTGAGTCAAATGAATAATAAGTAATTCCCAGTGAGGTGCGTTTTTGGCTTTGTAGTGCTAACCAGGCTATCCAGGCCTTGAGGATGCATCAAGAGGTCCAATCAAGATATTCAGCAGGCTGAAACAAAAAGCCCCCCTGCCTATCACATGGACATCATGCTTCACTTAATTAATGGAAATAGACCCAGGTGGTCTGTGCATGCTTGATGGCAAACCTTAGATCAGACTGGAGATGTGCTACTCTAGATAAAACATGAAATATTCATGCAAAGATAAAATCAGAGTGCAAGAGGTATAGTGAAAATGAATTCAGCATTTTTGGATGTTGTAGATGGGCAGTGTTCCTGGCAGTAAACAACAAAGGCTTTATTGGTACAGGATTAGAATTATGTGGGCATCTCATGTATCTAATAAATGATCATTCAGCTGCTGTTTCCTGAAATGCATCAGGCCTCCCACACAGCTGGCAGCAGAGCGTGATCTTAACACATCACATCTCGCGGCTGCTCAGTTGGACTGCGGCGCTCTGGTCCAAGTGTGCGAGGTACGGAATTATCCAATTTAAGATATTATGCAGGGCATGTATCACCGCGGTAAGACTGTCAAAGATGAGTAAGAGTCACTGGTTCGTGTTGGCATAAGAGTGTGGAGGTAGGTACGTTACTCCGTCTATTTTTGGTTGGCTGATAAAAATTTCACGCTCATACTGTGCTGTGTTAGGGCTACAGTCCTTAAAATACATGACACTCACCAGCTAAAGATCAGCATTTATGTGTTTCATTACTAACAGTTGTTTTATTCGTGCTCTTTTAATAGCAATGTCAGTGCACTTCCAAAAAAATTGCCAACAACTCCTACATTTTGCAATAATCTGAATACGATTTCCAACAAACAGCCCTGCATTTTGTTTTGAATTATCACATACTCAGACTTATTGTCATTTGATCAATGATACATGATAGAATGAAATGTAGTTAAACTGTGAAGAAAATTTTGTGTCTTCATTATGCAAGCAAAGGGGGAAAAAAGGCAAACAAAAAATACAGGTTTGAAGCAAAAAAAAAAAAAAAAATCACCATTTGAAAACAAAAATGAAGGTTTCAAAATGTTTAAGCTTAACAAAATTGATTGTGTTCTCATTTTCTTTCATTTCAAACCTGAAACTTCTGTTTGGAGGACACAAAATGTTTTGTCATTTTAAAGGTTTTGTTTACAAGTCCAAAGGTTTTGCACCTCTAAATCTTTTGCAAATCAAAAAGTCTTACATGCAAGTTCAACTGGTACTTACTTCTGGGTCAAAACTGTTTACGAGTAAAAAAAGTGTTAAAATATTTTGTTTGCCTTGTTTTCCCCCTTTGCTTGCATAATAAAGACACAAAATTATCTTCATATTACCCACGTCTCAGTTTTGTAGCATAAGAAAGATAAAAGAATAAAGTTTAAAATAGGACATATACATGGTAAATAGGGTAGAATAAAAAGTACCATGAAATATGCAAAAACATTTAAAAAATTATAAAACTCTGATAACTATTAGTGTTATATCTACAACAAGCATAACTATACAAGATAAATAAAAAAATTAAATCCACAAAATATTAATGCATCGCTACAATAGTCAAAGTATCCTCAAAGTATGCTTTAAAACAAAGGAATTTTAAGTGCACTTCAAGTAACCACATTAAAAATACAAGTATGCTTTGAATGCATTTTTAATTCTTGCACTTCATTTTGACCTGAGAAAGACCATGGATAAGGCTCCTGAAAAGTGCCGTCACAAAGCTCCAGCTAATTCAAAATGTAAATGCTCGAAGCTTCTAAAAGCACAACCCCCCATGTACCATGCTGTAACAGTGGTAGGCCGTCAGACATGGTGGCATCAAGAATCAGAATCAATGACCTACATTTACACCACATTTTTAGATTTGCTCCATGAAGGTGTATCAAATCATTCCCAATAGTCTATTGTCTGTATTTGGTATCTTTTCTCTTTGTAAATTTGTTAGAGCATTCGCCCAATCATATTTCAGCCATCATGTGTTGCCGGGTAAAATATATCTGCCTTGAGGCTCTAATAAATGGCAACCAACCTCTTATTTTAACCAATCAGATTTCATGTCGGATATAGCAGGCATCCAGTAATGTTAGCATTTTCACGTCATTTGATTAGCCGGTCAAAGAGGACACTAGTCCGAACACGCTCAGCTAGTAAACCACATCGGTAGCGACTTGCACAAGCTAACGTATATTTTGGTTTAGATTTAATAGCTGTTTTCCCAACTCATAATGGTCGTTAGCATTAGTAGCTTTTGATGCATTTTATGAACATTTAGGGAAAGACCTGCTGAGTTGTATTCCTCGGGTTTCTTGCTTTATTACTGATGTTTGTGAGATATCCGTCTGTGATGCAACGCTCTGTTCTATTGCATTTTTTCCATAGTATTGCAGTTTAAGTATTCATTAACCCATAAAGACCTAAACATCCACTGGTGACCAAAATCATCTACCATCTAAAGTCTTGCAATTGTCTTTTGTTTACAATGCGCAAATTTTAGTTGGTGGCCAGAATTTTCAAGATCATGCAAAAATGAACAACTTTTGAATTCTAACCTAATTTAAATTGTGAAAAATAATATGAAGTTTTTTAAGTGAAGTAGGTTAAGAAGATGGTAAGTGAGGTTAACTGATCCAAGGGACTTGATTTTTCATATATGGTGTTGATAGGAAGCTAAATAATAGACTGTTGTGTGGAGAAGGGGTGGGATTAAATAAGTTTTACTTCCTCCCACTCCTTTTCGAATATGCAAATGAAGTCATACTTTGTTTTCATGTTTAAGTATAGGTTTTTGTTTGTTTTGTTTTCTCAATCTGTTTCATTTATAAGGACTAAGTAGGATTATTTTGTTATGTTGCTTATTTGAAATACTAAAGTGCAAAGTGTGTGTAAAACGGACACCCAGATACCGGAGGGTTTAGGTGGAAAAAGTCACGCAGAACACCACTGAAGGACCAGATGTGAAACGCACTGGCCCACCACTGTGTTACAACCATTTCAAAATGTGACAATTTATTCCAAAATGTGGGGAAATGCACAACATTTTACAATTGGGTGATGTTTATTACTAAAAATACAGCAAATTATCACAAAATGTGGGTGTTATGTGAGCAAGTACGTAAGGATTACATTTGGTTTAGTCATTATTTTCATCAATTATATGAAATTTACACAATTCAGGATCCTACTTTGTACATCTAAGTAGCAACATAAGTAGTGAGATTATCTATGCATCCTGTTTCCACTTAAGAAAAAAACCCCAAGCAAGATAATAAGTTTTATTTGTGTTTTTTTTTTTTTTAAGCATAGTTTGTTATCCCATGTCTGAACTGCAAATGGTTGTTTTTTTTCTTTTTCTCTGACTCAAGTAGTGCTTCTAGCCAAGTAGAAGTAAGTACTAGTTTACTATCTAGCAGCCTTTCAAGTAAATGCGTCTTCCGGCGTGTCCAAATTTGTTACGACACTCGGCGTTAGTGTTGAGAGAAACCAGGACCCATTTATTTACCAATTGAAGAGAAAGCCTTCCAATATTTAACAAGTAAACCCACAACCTGTGCCATGTCTCCATTAATTATAGCTTATACAATGTACCTCATGATAAAACATTATTCAAAAATTATTCTGCAAGGTTGAGCATAAAACACTTTTTCCTCTGAACTACGGGGCTGTGTTTTTGTTCTTCCTCTAATGGGGTTTCGGTTCATTTGGACTTGAGGCTCATACATTTCTAATGGGTGCTTTTTATGTTGCATGCTGCATCCCTGCTAAAACAGAATGCATCTACGCTACCAAAGGCTTTTGAAAAGTTCTACCAACTACTGAAGTCACTTAAGACTCAGATGTTGCCTTTGCCAGAGGATGCGAAGGGGAAATACAAATGTTGAATGTTATTAGCTGAATCACTCTTTCAGGTATCGACACAATTCCCCTCAAAAGTGCAAAAAAAATTGTTAAATTTGGGATTAACAGGAGAGATTAATACTCACATGAGAAATGGATTACATGAAGACTGTTAAAAAAAAAAAATGAAAGGAATCAAAATATGCTTGTTTTGAAAGAAAAAAAATCTCTCTTTTCCTGTGAAGTGCTATTGTTTTAACTAGCTGCCCTTGAAATAAACTGAATGAGCCTTCAATAATAGTACAAAGCTTTTTTACTACAATTCCCAGGGCTATGATTACAGATAAGACTTCCCTCAGGCAATTTTCGAGTGAAGGGCAGATGAGAAACGGAAACCTAGCATGTGGTCTAAGTACCGGCAGACTAATTGGTTATAAAGCCGGATTCCAAAAGAATGATTTCTTTGTGTACATATGTTAACCCATGTTTACAGACAGATAGATTGACATATTCTCAAGCGCCTGCGTCTATTCTCCATATTGAGAATGACTCTATTAATCACTTTGTGGCAGCTCTTGGCAGAAAATGGTGATCGGTCTCCGATGGCATGTAACGCAGCTTTGGAGAGCCATCACGCTAAAGGGCAGGTTTGTTTGAAGTTTGCTTTGCAATGCATCAGTGGCGATGACCTAGATTTCCTATCTCTCATTCCTCCAAGAGTGCAGAGAGAGACAGCCTCGTTTTCAGCCCCTTTTCCATCTTCTAACTATGTCAGCTTGCCTGTAAACATTTGGCACAGAGTCACATCACTGCGTCCCCCTGTTTCCTCGCAGACGACTCTCTCTTTTCCTGGTGTCAACTTCTGAATCCCTGTGTTTGTCCCTTAGGATCAGGGTGGAAGGCTGAGCAACACACTTTCACCGAAGCCAAATGGAAAGAAGACAGAGAAGAAAATGACACGGAACAAACACATAAGTGCCCAACTTCATCTTGCATCTTTTTGAGAAATCACTATTACAAGACTTAAAACAGGGAAATCTTTTATCTAGAATACAATTAACGGATATTAATCCATAAAGACCCAGAGCTACTTTTACATCAGTTCCCAAATTAATTTTTCTTTATATTTAACCTTTCTTAAGTGATTTATTACTACTGATTGCAATATTATCCTCTTTACTTTGTGTTTTTTCAGTGAAAATCATGTATTTTTCGTATTTACTTCACTGATCGTGTAAATGTTTATAGAAGCTCAGATTAAAGTTGAGGGTTATTATTACAGAAACAGAGAAAACTGAAGAAAAAGTGATTTTTTTTTTCCAGCAATATCATCATTAACTGAACCTAAACCCAGTGTGTCCATCCACTGTCATTGATCCAGCTCCATGGGTTTTACTGGTGAATCAATGCTGCTGAAGATGACAATGTTTCCACGGTAACTACAGAGCCTCTGAACGTCCAAATGGGTCATATCTGATGACCATGAAAAGATGACAAACTGTATTTGACACAGTTATTTACATGTATTGATAGGATTAATGGATCAACAGGTTGTAAACAGTTTAGAGCAGTAGATGGTTTTGGTCACCGGTGGATGTTTGGGTCTTTATGGGTTATATTATATTTGTTTGTAAAAATATAAAGCCAGAAACAAAATTATTTAACAGGAAGTTTCAGGCATTAGAGTATAGATAAGTTAAGACTAGGAAGGTTACTATTGTTATTAATTATTTAAGGAGAAGGGGTGGGAGTTCATAAACTATACTTCTCACTCCTTTTCGAATGTGTATTATATGTCTTATATTTAATATTTCATTTGATTATTTATTGTTCTTCAAATTTTTGACATTCATATTCAAAATAAATATATCAGGCAATCAAAAATGTGCTACTACCTCTGATGCGGCATCCACTCTTTGATTGTAGTCACCTCAAAATATGACAATCATACATTTTTTCTTTGACAGTAAGTTTATAGGAGAGCTTTGTGGTTTTTTTTGGGTTTTTTTTGGGGCGGTTATATACTTGGGGGTGCAGTCCATAACTAATGCAATTAATGCCAGTGTGAAGCGAAATTGAAACTTTCGGCAAATGTCCCACTCCCGGCTTCTATTATACAGCGGACCCTTCACTAAATTTTCACAACTTCTAACCTGTATCCACTGGACCCCCTCCACTGCTCTATGGGCCCCCCCAGAAATGCTGGGCCCCATGAATTTGTCATGTTTACCCCCCCTTTACAGTGCCCCAAAATACATGCAAATAATTGGTGTAAAATACAGTTTGTCATCTTTTCATGGTCATCAGATATGACCCATTTGGACGTTC